>CATIWM010024310.1:0-28849 GCA_949671775.1 Mallotus repandus | reverse complement strand
GTGCAACATTGTTTTCATCATTCCATAATGTAAGCTTTATGCTACTGCAATCTATAATTGATTGCAAGTTTTAAATAGTTACAACCCTCTTGTTGTCTACCTTTGATGCTGCAATCCATAATTGCTCACCTTTGATGCTACAGTCCATAACTGCTCGCGTTTAGTTGCAACCCCTTCGTTACTCACTTTAGATGCTACAGTCCATAACTGCTCGCATGTAGCTGCAACCCTGTCATTGCTCGCTTTTGATACTATAGCCCATAACTGCTCGCGATTAGCTACAACCCCTTTGTTGCTAACCTTTGATGCTACAGTCCGTAACTGCTCGCGAATTTTGATTTGAAAATACACTATACTTGGACGTATAGTGTTGATTTGAAAATACACTACACTCGGTCGTATAGTGTTGATTGGAAATACACTATACTCGGACGTATAGTGTTGATTTGAAAATACACTATACTTGAATGTATAGTGTTGATTGGAAATACACTATACTTGATCGTATAGTGTTGATTTAAAAATTCACTATACTCGGTTGTATAGTGTTGATTTGAAAATACACTACACTCGGACGTATAGTGATGATTTGAAAATACACTACACTCGGACGTATAGTGTCGACTTGAAAAATACACTCCACTCAGACGTATAGTGTTGATTTGAAAATACACTATACTTGGTCGTATAGTGTTGATTTGGAATGTACACTATACTCGGTCGTATAGTGTTAATTTGAAAATACACTACACTTGATTGTATAATGTTGATTTAAAAGTACACTATACTCGGTCGTATAGTATTGATTTGAAAATACACTATACTCGGACGTATATTCTTGATTTGAAAATACACTATGCTAGGACGTATAGTATTGATTTGAAAATACATTATACTTAGCCGTATAGTATTGATTTGGAAATACACTACACTTGGTCATATAGTGTTGATTTGAAAATACACTATACTCGGTCGTATAGTGTTGATTTGGAAATACACTACACTCGGTTGTATAGAGTTATTTGAAAATACACTATACTCGGTCGTATAGTGTTGATTTAAAAATACACTATACTTGGACGTATAGTGTTGATTTGAAAGTACACTACACTCGGATGTATAGTGTTGATTTGAAAGTACACTACACTCGGTCGTATAGTGTTGATTTGAAAATACACTACACTCGGTCTTATAGTGTTGATTTGAAACTACACTATACTCAATCGTATATTGTTGATTTGAAAATACACTATACTCAGACGTATATTAGTGATATGAAAATACACTACACTCGGTTGTATAGTGTTGATTTGAAAACACACTATACTCGATCATATAGTGTTGATTTGAAAATACACTATACTCGGACGTATAGTGTTGATTTGAAAATACACTACACTCGGTCGTATAGTGTTGATTTGAAAATACACTATACTCAATCGTATAGTGTTGATTTGAAAATAAACTATACTCGGACATATAGTGTTGATTTGAAAATACACTACACTCGGTCGTATAGTGTTGATTTGAAAATACACTACACTCGATCATATAGTGTTGATTTGAAAATACACTACACTCGGGCGTATAGTGTTGATTTGAAAATACACTACACTCGGATTTATAGTGTTGATTTGAAAATACATTACACTCAGTCATATAGTGTTAATTTGAAAATACACTACACTCAGTCGTATAGTGTTGATTTGAAAATACACTACACTCGGTCATATAGTGTTGATTTGCAAATACACTACACTCGGTCCTATAGTTTTGATTTAATGAAATTAGCTATATTCCCTGTGGGACATCTAGCTGTGATGCTATCACTACTGTGTAGTGTGTAGCTTATGTGAATTCAAAATGTTGTTATAGCTACTGTGTAGCATATAACGAAATGAACTTCAAATTTATGTTATAGCTACCATGTAGTGTATAACTAAGTGAATTGGAGTAATAGCTACCACGTAGTGCATAACTGAGTGAATGCAGTGTGTGAAAAATGCAAACATCACCTTTTGAATTTCACATGTGATTGGAATTTCACATTGGCATTGACTGATTGCTTTGAATTTCTCTGCTGATTAACTCTTATCAGCTGCCTTTATTGCTTGATGACCTTGATTTGACTTGCTAATGTCGGTGCTGATGACACATACTGAGTGAATTTTCTTCTGGATTTTAAAAACTTGTTAAAATTAATTTCAGCATAATGATTGTACAAAAGTGCATTAACTTAAGCAAATTCATCATTTATTATAAGATAATGTGCATTCAATGTATCCTACTAATTTTTGATTTTCATGACTATCATTTATTTGCCATTCGCAAAGTTAAAGGTATCATTAACCACCTTATGTTGTGAGTGTTTATTTACTAAGTAAGAGCTAACTTTCACACCTAAATTCAGGGATAACTTACTAGACAAATTTTGTAGACATTGAGCATAAACAGATCAAATTTCTAGGATCAAAACAGTCTTTGAGTTATTGATGTGCTTTCTTCCTTATCTGAGTATTCCCTTACCTTTCTGATATTACTCAGTGTGGATACTGTTGGAAAGGTCCTTTGGATACTCATACTCTGTTTAGAGCATTGGAATAAATAGAACAGTTTTTAACGTGGTCCTCTTTTAGTATTCCCCAGCCTTTCCCATATTACTCAGTGTGGATACCACCAGAAGATTCATGTTGATACTCTTACTCATTTCTGAGCATTGGAGTAGATTAGAAATGCTTGCTCTTATTTCAATTCTCCTCTTAGTATTCCCCCGCCTTTCTCGTATTACTCAGTGTGGATACCGTCAAGGGATTTTGTACTCTTACTCAATTTGAGCATTGGAGTAGATTGGATACACATTTATTATTCAAAAAGACTGAAATGATACTCTAAATCTAAGCAATTTATACTGCAAATCCACAGATTTTGTTTTTTGCATATGCTTCCCCTCGTTCGGGTGCAAAGCGAGCATTAGATTAATTACAGTTTAGAAACTCTCAGCACAAAGCTATCAACTAGACATCTAAACTTTGCGAGGCTAATAAACAGGAGTTATTAAAATCAAAGTTCATGATATAAATTTTCACACATGATCTCGTGAACTTGATGAATTTACTTTCAATGGACATTGCACTAAAGAGCTAGAGTCTTGTTACTTCCCTTGAGTATTCATCAGGATGTTTATCACGTGGGGTGATATTCTAATGAGCAATTGGTGTTTGCCTTTTTAACCATTTTTATTTTCAAATTGGCTCTTTTCTCCTTCTTCATTCTCTTATATTTCCCTGCATAAAATACTATAAGTTAGTCTGGTTTGTTTGTAGATAAAGAAACTTTGTCAGAATGCAACATTATTTTTCACACTCTTCGTTTTTGATTGTGTTGATGATGTCTCAAATCACAAGCATCTCGATACTTTGCCCTTGAAGTCATGGCATAAAGCTGAGTTTGTCTTTTATCATTTTCATTGATGTTATGGCAAAGGGCCTCATTTCTCTTCCTCACATCCCCTGCAAAAAAAGTTTAGGAATTAGAGGGCTTTATTTCATGATGAGAGCAATTTCATAGTGCATTTATCTCAAGTCCTGAGTGCATTCTTCCCTTTTCTGGTTCAGATTATGAGTTGAGAGAGGTTGAATTTGATGCCTTATTTAATGCTTTATCTCTGCTTGAGCAGTCTTGTGGCTGTCAAAAATGCATTCAGGTGCATCTCCTGAAGTGTATTCCTCTTGAGATTGCTTAGGAAGAGACTTCTGCGAGTGCTGCCATCAATGATATCTCCCTGTTAGATAGGCCCATTTAGCATCTGGTTCATCTTGATAGTATCACCCTTCCTATTTTCACTCCTCCAGACTCTGACTACTTTCTTGTACTTTACAACACTAATTTTGAATATTAGTGGCGAAGTGTTTGTGTAATCTTGATTTGTCTAAAAATCTTTCACCATGGAAAGCAAGTACTTTACAACAGATGTATGCAAGTGTATGCATACTATGTATGATATGCATGATCCAAACAAGTCTTCTGTGGAGTAGAGTTATGCTCATAGCTTGAAGTGTGAGAACGAGGTGCTTTGTCAATAACCTATAGATTTGAGCCTTGAATGTTTCAAGGTTGGTACTTTTGATGCCAGAGCTTCTGATACAGTTCTTCTAACAGATAACCGACTGAAGGATGAAGTCCATTGTCTGATGATTGCTATATGGATGAACTGTTGTCTACTGTTTGTAGTTCACTTCTTTTTGCCCCCAAAACTCTTTTGATGACTCTTATACTTTAGTATTTCATCTTCAATCTTTAAGTGCAGATTCACTGTTTTGCCCCCAAATTACTCCCAGAGCTACATTCTACCCCCAGTTTCTGATATTTTTCCTTCATGCATGTCATTAGTCTTGCTCTCAATAGAGGCTAGTCAAAGTGGAATTTATAGCTTCATAGAACTCTTAAGTAGAATATGAGGCTTAATGTTCCCACCATGATTGAGGATAACTACAAGGTATGGGTTGCCACCTAAATTCTCTAGATACAAAAAGACACTTGATTTTACAATCAAAATCATAAAGGGGTGACAAAAAAAGAAAATAAAACTAAAAATAATGATATCATACCTCTGATTTTTAGCTTTCATTATGTTTTATGTTTCCATTCAGATACTTATGCAATATGACAAAGTCAAATATGCGATATTTGAACAATAAACTCAAATTCAACTTTATTCATTCATTAGGGCTAAAATGAGATCATTCATTACATCACATGATACAACACTTGTTATTTTCTCACATAATATTTTTCTCTCATTTTTACCTGGCCCTTTCATTCATTCTTTATTTTTTTCTCTTTTTTTCTCCTTTCATAATCTCTCAAATTTTCTCTCTCTTTAAAAGTTATACCATGTGATCTATGAATGTTCTTTGAATTTTCATTCATGCCCATGCTGAATGAATCTAATTGAAATTGGATTTATGCCAAACATGCATATTGAATCAATATCATAAGGTGCAGTATCATCAGGATGCACACCATACAAGTAAGCACAATCAGAATTCATATCACCGATCAATAAAGTAAAAGTCCTAAAGAAACTAAAATTTTATTAAAAGAAAACAAAAGAAATTTATTTTCTATTCTAAATGCTAGGGATGCTAAGTCATAAGTTGGTTGTCCTTTAAGTGGCTGATGCAGCAGCTATTCTCGGCGACCATAGTTCACTTCTATATTATCAATCCGCCCATTATAGCATTCCTTGTCCTCCTCTTCAAATTCATCTCCCCATCCAATAAGCACTATTGTTTCAAAGGGTATATCACTGGAAGATGGCTTAGTGTAAAACACTTTATAGTCAAACTTGCCTAAGGGCTGTCCTAACAAATCTTCAACTCCTTGTTACGGCTGCTTAGGAGCCTCAAATTTCTCACTATTCTAACTCAATGGCTTACTGTCATCTCCAAATTCCTCACCCTATCCTCCAGGTGTGATTGATTCAATAGCAATATCATATGATGGTGGTTTGGAGTAAAATACTTTATAATCAAATTTGCTAGAAGATTGGCCCAATAAATCTTCAACTCCTCTTTGGGATTGTTTGGGGGCCTTAGGAGTATTCTCATTGGTAATAAGGCCTAAGTCCTCAAAGGAGCTCAATACTTCTTCCTCACTAACTCTTAAATTAATCATCATAGTAGTTGGGGGGTGGAACATTTCAGTATTTTGGGAAAGGATTATTTCTGGTGTTCAGGTTTTCAGGGTCTGTGATTTTCCCTGAGTCTATAAGGTTTTGGATTTCGTGTTTGAGGGGCATACAAGAGTCAATAGAATGGCTAAGAACTTGGTGAAACTTGCAGTAACTATTTGGGTCAAAGCCAAGGAGATTTGGGTTTGGTGGGTTTGGATTAGGTAAGGTTGAAGTAAGCCTTTTTGCATTAGGCACTCTAGGACCTTTGACAAAGGTTGGTTAAAGTTTGAGAATCTCCTGGGTTGTCGAACAGCATGCACTTCCATAGCCTGACTAGTGTTTCCTTGCTGTGTGCCTCTAGTTGGATAGTTTCTTATCCCAATGCCTTTAGCAGTCTCCTTTTTCTCACTTTCAATCTCCTCAGCTTGCAACCCATCATCATAAAGGTCTACAAATGTTTTAGGGTTCATCATTTGCAACCTCTCAACCAAATTAGGTGATACATTTCGAACAATCATCCTAACCTGATCCTTCTCAGCTAGCTTATTTTTCATTAATCCCGCTTTATTCATGAATTTAGCCAGGAAATTAGAAAATGATTCATTGGGCTTCTGCTTAGTTAATTCTAAATCTCTGATGGACACCTCTAGCTTGGTGTTATGGTCATACTGTTTCAGAAAAGCAGTACACAGTTCTCTTCAATCAGCTCGGATATACTTCTCTAACCCATAATACCAATTAACAGCCATACCCTCCAAGGATAGTACAAACAGCTTAGTAATTATAGACAGAGGAGCCTTTGTGGTGCTCATAGTAGTTGTATATTGACTAAGGTGGATCCTTAGGTCTCCAGTACCATCAAACTTCTGCAGCTGTGGCATCTTGAACTTATCAGGCAGTTTATCTTCCTCAAATTGCATCATATCATTAAAATCAAATGAATATCCCATACCCTATCCTCTCATCAATTCTTCCATCTTGAACATCTTCTGAGTCAGTACTTTCATCTGCTCAGATTCTAGCTCTTGAACTTGCTCAAGCGATTCCCTCTTTGCTTTCTCAATCATGTAGTTCTCAACATCCTCTAATTTCACTTCAGCATTTGGTGCATTCCTAGCAGCATTCATTGGTTACCCCCCAACATTATTAAGTGGTGCATCTACAACTGGTGGATTGGCAACAACAGGAGGTGCAGCAATAGCGAGTGCAGGTACAGTAGCAGGTGGCATTAACCCAGCTAGGGCTTATCTCAGTTCATCTTCCATCATTGCTCTCACATCATCCATCAATGCTCCTTTGATGTCCTCCAGGGTCCAATTTCCTTGTTCCATCTCTACTGTCTGTGTGATTAGTGTTGGTGTAGCTTCTAAGTAAAACGGGTTGATCGGGCTCTTTTCTAAACTGCAAAGGATCTCTTTAGTTATAGACTTTGGGCTTGAATCAGTCCTCACCAATCTGCCACCTTTTTGTTCCTAAACACAGGAAGACCCAGATGAATCTATAATGGCTAAAAAATAAAGGGTTAGTATGATGCATGAACTATATGTATGCATGTATGTATGATGTACGTGCTATACAACAAGTAGCAAATAACAAGTATCAAGTCAAGTATACAAGTATCAAAATAAGTGTACTACATACATCATTCCAACCTTATTCCTCCCATACATGTGTTCGATGGTGAGTTTCTTTTCTTAGAATTTTTAGTCTGGGCCTCAATATCAACAAGGGATATCAAGAACCGATGAGCATGCCAAATCTCTCAAAGCAATAAAAGTATAAAAACAACATTTCTAGGTATAAAAGGGTAGCCCAGTCTTTATTAGCCCAAATGGGTTTCTAAAGTATGGGCTTGGGCTTTTATAGATAAAAATATCTCATGGCAACAAACACAAGCAATTTGGATAAATCCTAGGGGAAGTTACTAAGCCAATACATGAGCTAAGTCCGGTGAAAAAGGTCAAGGTTCTCTTAGCAAGATGCCCACCTTTAAGACTTAAGTTATAGGCCCAGGTCAGAGGGGCCCGACATCCTTTGCAAACTTGAGAGAAGACTATCCCCCTTTAGTACTTGGGTTACAGACTCTGGTCATATAAGCCCAGTAATCTCTCTTGAACCGAGTTAAGGCTAAGAGTAATGGTTAACCAATTTACAATCCCAAGAAGCTAGTGGAATCAAGGGACCATAAACCAACGCCATCGGCTAATAGGGACATGAAAAAATGAATGCAAGAGTAAAATAATAATTAATAAAATAATTCTAAAGAACACAAGTAGAATCAGTATCTCTTATCCCTAGTGAAGTTGCCACTGTAGACGGCAAGGTTTAGCGTGCGCCCAAGTTTATTGCAACCGCAACACTGTTTAAGCTCAGTGCTCTAGGGAACACACTACTATATCACAAAGACATAGCGCGGAGATGAGGAGTCTCCACCTAGGGTAATAACTGGGACAAATCAAAGGTGGTGGTAAATCGATTCCCTAATACAAGCTAGCACCACAACCAAGAGTTCTGGATACAAAATACCAACTTCTTTTAGTCTCGTGCTCATTTAGAATTATTTTATGAATTACTATCTTATTCCCTAATTACATACAATTTCATTTAAACCCTAATTGAACATCCATATAACCTTAAGGCAACCAATCCATGAAAAAGCACATAAAAAATGCATTCGAGGCGTAATGTCCCTAAATCCAAACTACATTTGATTTTAATTTTAAATTAGCTAAATCTACATATTTTATTTACAAGTGAAATGGAACTAAAGGTGGGCCTATATTTTAATTGTATTAGTGAACTTAAATCTTTTTTTTTAATTCTAAAAGTGGGCCTAAATCTACCAAATTTAAGAAAAAATAGATTTGATTTAATGGGCATAATTCTACTTATTTTAATTTAAATGAAATGATCTTAAATCTATTTATTTTAAAAGAAATAATTTAATGGGTTGAGCTATATTTAAATTTATTTCAAATTACATAAAGTGGGCCGAAAGTCTAAATTAATCTAAATGGGCCTAAATTGATTTTAAAGTTATTTAAATCTAAATTTAATTTTAAGGGCCTATTTTATTAGTGCATTAGACCTATACGTGGGCTTGGGGCCTAAAACGAATAAAAATAATCAAATAAACACAAATAAACACATAAATATATACATTCAGTGATTTCTAACCCAAGTTCAATTTTCATGCCACCTAAATTAATCTAAAGCCACCATTGATTTTAATTAGAGTTTTACTAAATGGACCTAATTTACTAATTGATTTTTTAAAGTGCATAAAATTAAAATTCCACTATATTCCCGCTAATTGGGCTATTACAACAACTACTATTGGAAAATTAAAATAAATTAAAATACAAACCCAAAAATAAAGAACAAAATAAAATTACAAAATAAATAAATAAAAATCCTAAAACTATATTCAAATACAAAATTTAATCCATGGATCTTCATGGATTTTGTTCTCCACGTGAATTCAAATCACCCCATCCATAATCATAAACACAAAAATAAATAAGGATTAGTAATTAAACATTAAATTAAATCAAATCAAAATCAAATAGAATAAAAATAACCAACAAAATAAAAAGAGAAAGGAGTAGAAGAAGAAATAATTTGATGGATGCAGTATTGATTCCCCTCAGAAGGTGATCACCATTGATGAAAGCATGTGACTTTTGTTGTATTTGTCTGTAATTTTTTTTAGATTTTATCTTTGATCTGATATATGACCAAGAACTAAAAGAAAAGTACGTAAAAAATAAAAGGAGGAAGGACTATGTTTTTACTCAAGGCAAAGAATCAGGAAAAGGCAGAAAAAAAATAATAAAAACCCTAGCCTTCCCTCCTCCAAAAGAAAAAAATACGTACATATATATATATATATATATATATATATATATACACAACCATGTAACCCTAATCTGATTACAGGATAAAAATAAAACAAAATAAATTATTTTTATTATTTATCTAAAAAAATCATATTTATCAATATACTTATTAAGTAAAATAAAAATATTTATCAGAATAACGACTAATCAAAATCAAGATAAAATAAATAAATAAAATAATAATAAAAATGCGAACACCTTATTTTTGATCGGAACTTGATCAAGTCCAACCGGAATTATATAATTCCGATCAAAATTACAAAATTTCGGTCAGAATTATGTAATTCCGACCAAAATAAAATTGAAAACAATGGCCATTTGTGGTCATACCTGGCCACTTTACAATTTACAAATTGAATGGGTATTTGGCCCATTCAGCCAAAATCTTTTTTTTTTTTTTGAAAATTTATTTCTAAAAATAATAAATAAATAGATAATACAATTTTTAAAAAATAAGTTCTAAAAATAATTTACAATTTAATTCAAAACCAATAAATTAGATCCAATAAATCTAATTTCACTGTCAATTTTCATCATTGGGTCCTTTGTCGCATCCATGCTCTAGTCATCCCAAAATTGGGTACTTACAATACCATTTAAGGATGTATATCTTATAAATTAGTTTGTTTAACTTGATCCAATAATTATATTTAAGTTATAGGTTCAGGTTGGGCTTTGAAAATCACGAGTAATCATATTACTTAATGCATTTATAATTATATGCGATACACATATAGTAATAAACTATACAGAGATTAAGGCTAATGTACATACACTTGCGAATTTATATAGATAGGTGTAATTGATGTAATCACATAAATTAAAATAACCAAACCGTCGAGCACCCTTCTCTGGTTGGATATGATGTTGTACCTTGACTTTTCATTTGTCCATCCTTCAGGCCCATTATTTGGTTGTTCCCTTGTCGATGGAATCTCACATGGAAGCCCATTTGCTTATGTTTATAATATTCTTATCTCAAGGTTTTGGCAATCCAACTTGCAAATTTTTACAAATAGGTGTAACCGATGTAATCACATAAATTAAAATAATGAAAGAATTGACGATCAACATATGAAAGATGCTTTTTTGTTTTCAAAGAATACGAAAATGTATGGTAAGTTGTTGAGAACTATAAATTTAAACTGTACAGATAAATCATTGGTATATAGAGATCAAGCTCTTTTGGTCTGTACTGATCAAGCTCTTTTAATCTGTGCATCTCAAGTCATGGACTGTACAAATCAAGCCTCGAATATACCGTTTAAGGATGTATATCTTATAAATTAGTTTGTTTAACTTGATCTAATAATTATACGTAAGTTATAGGTTCAGATTAGGCGTTGAAAATCGCGAGTAATTATATTACTTAATGCATTTAGAATTATATGCGCTACACATATAAAAATAAATTATATAGAGCCTAAGGCTGATGTATATACACTTGTGAATTTATATAGAGAGGTGTAATTGATGTAATCAGATAAATTAAAATGACCAAACCGCCCAGCACCCTGCACCGACTAAATTTGTGGTTGTACCTTGATTTTTCATTTGTCCATCCCTCTGGCCCTTTGTTTGGATGTTCCCTTGTTGATGGAAGCTCACACAGAAGCTCATTTGCTTATGTTTATAATATGCTTATCTCAAGGTGTTAGCAATCTAACTTACGAATTTATACAAATAGGTGTAACCGATCTAAACACATAAATTAAAATAATTACAGAATTGACGATCAACATATGAAAGATGGTTTTTTATTTTCAAAGAATACGAAAATGTAGGGTAAGTTATTGAGAACTATAAATTTGAATTGTACAGACAAACTATTGGTCTACACAAATCAAGCTTTAGATTGTACATGCCAAGTGTTGGTTGGTACATCTCAAGTCATGGACTGTACAAATCAACCCGCGAATATACCGTTTTGGATGTATATCTTATAAATTAGTTTATTTAACTTGATCCAATAATTATACGTAACTTATAGGTTCAGGTTGGGCTTTTAAAATCGCGAGTAATTATATTACTTAAAGCATTTATAATTATATACGATACACATATAGAAATAAATTATACAGAGCTTAAGGCTAATGTATATACACTTGCAAATTTATATAGATAGGTGTAATTGATGTAATCACATAAATTAAAATAACTAAACCGACAAACACCCTGCTCTGGCTGGATATGAGGCTGTACCTTGACTTTTCCCTCCCTCTGGCCCTTTATTTGGTTGTTCCCTTGTCGATGGAGGTTCACACAAAAGCTCATTTACTTATGTTAATAATATGCTTATCTCAAGGCTTTGGGAATCCAACTTGCGAATTTATACAAATAGGTGTAATCGATGTAATCATATTAATTAAAATAATGAAAGAATTGACGATCAACATATGAAAGATGCTTTTTTGTTTTCAAAGAATACAAAAATGTGGGCTAAGTTGTTGAGAACTTTAAATTTGAACTGTATAGATAAAACGTTGGCCTGTGTAGATCAAGTTTTAGACTACACATGCCAAGCGTTGGCCTATACATCTCAAGTCATGGACAGTACAAATCAAGCCTTGAATATACCGTTTAAGGATGTATATCTTAAAAATTAGTTTGATTAACTGCATCCAATAATTATATGTAAGTTATAGGTTCAGGTTGGGCTTTGAAAATCGTGAGTAATTATATTACTTAATGCATTTAGAATTATATGTGATAGACATATAGAAATAAATTATACAGAGCTTAAGGCTTACGTATATACACTTGGGAATTTATATAGATAGGTGTAATTAATGTAGTCACATAAATTAAAATGACCAAACTGCCCAGCACCCTGCTCCGGCTGGATATAAGGCTATACCTTGACTTTTCATTTGTCCCTCCCTCAGGCCTATTATTTGGTTGTTCCCTTGTCGATGGAGGCTCACATGGAAGCTCATTTGCTTATGTTTATAATATGCTTATCTCAAGGTTTTGGCAATCTAGCTTGCGAATTTACACAAATAGGTTTAATTGATGTAATCACTTAAACTAAATTAATGAAAGAATTGACTATCAACATATGGAAGATGGTTTTTTGTTTTCGAAGAATACAAAAATATGGGGTAAGTTGTTGAGAACTATAAATTTGAACTATACAGATAAAGCATTGGTTTGTACAGATCAAACTCTTTTGGTCTGTACAGTTCAAGCTCTTTTGGTCTATGCATCTCAAGTCATGGATAGTACAAATCCAGCCTTGAATATACATTTTAAGGATCTATATCTTATAAATTAGTTTGTTTAACTTGATCCAATAATTATATGTAAGTTATAAGTTTAGATTAGGCTTTGAAAATTGCGAGTAATTATATTACTTAATGCATTTAGACTTATATGTGATACACATATAGAAATTAATTATACATAGCTTAAGGCTGATGTATATACACTTGCAAATTTATATAAATAGGTGTATTGATTAAAAAGACCAAACCGCCCAGCACCCTGCTCCGGCTAGATATAAGGCTATACCTTGGCTTTTCATTTGTCCCTCCCTTTGGCCCTCTATTTGGATGTTCCCTTGTCGATGGAGGCCCAAACAAAAGCTCGTTTCCTTATGCTTATAAAATGCTTATTGTAAGCACCCAATTTTGGAATGACTAGAATATGGATGCGAAAGAGGACTCCGATGATGAAAATATGTTGCAAATAGGTCTCTAGTATTTGAATTTCAAATCCCAAGGCTTGATTGCATTTTTTACGGGCTAAATTGAAAAGTCTCTTTTTCTTCAGGGGTCTTTTTTTAATTAAATGTAAAAAAATGGAAGAATGGATTTCCGATTGGAAATCCAAAATTCCTCCGAAAATCTAGAATTCCGATCGAAATTCCAGATTTTAGACCTAAAATCTGATTTCCGACTGAAATTCCAGAATTCCGACCGAAATTCTAGAATTCGGATCATGAATCTACAATTCCGGTCGGAATTCTACACTTCCGACCAGACTCCAGCATTTTTTTAATTTTTGAAATTATTTATTTAAATTTTGATTGGTTAAAAATTAGTTTCAAAAAAATAAAAAATAAAAAATAAATAAATAAAGTTATATCTTAATTTTTATATGTAAATAAATCAAAATTCTATCATCCCCAATGATAAAGATAAAGTCTTTATCGTTTGGGATAATAAGGATAGTGTGGGTGTTAATCTGACGGAAAATAAAAGGAGAGGAAAGGAAAAAAGAGACGAGGGGAGGCGCAGAAAAAAAAAAGGAAAGGAACGGGAAAAAAAAGAAATAAAGGAGGTGACGGAAAAAAGGAGCAGAGGTAGGTTTTCTTTTCTGAAAAAAAGTTTTTCGTAAGGCTTTTGCTGGAAAAACAAAAAGAAATAAAAAAAATTTCTTTTCTCTACGAGATTTAAGATTTTTCTTTTGGGAAAAGCAATCAAAGCCTGGAACTGAGAACATCAATATAGCAAATCTATTCAAATGGTGAATCAAACAAAGCCTCTAAGGAGCTAATCAATACTGCATCTCTGCATTTGATCCTTTCCTTTTACTTTATTTCTTTTCATTTTTTTATCATTTGTTTTTTATGTTTATTCTAATCAGTTTTTGATTTTTTTGTTTTGTTTCTTTGATTATGGTGGTGGAAATAAGATTGAACGGATTAGATCCATAAAGGCCCATGGAATGCCATGGATTAATCTCTATTAAAATAATGTAGTTTTAGGTTTACTTTATTTTCTGTGTTTTAGTGGTAATTGCGTTGTGTATTTATTTTTGATTTTTGGGCACGTAATTATTATTGTACGTAGGGATTGTAATAGCCCCAGTAGAGGGAAAATAGTGGAATTTTAATTTTCTGTATTTTAAAATCAATTAGTAAATTAGGTTTATTTGGTAAAACCCTAATTAAAATTAATGGTGGCTCTAGATTAATTTAGGTTGTATGTAATTAAAATTAGGGTTAGAAATATCACAGAATGTTTGTTTTTTATTTGTTATTTTTATTTTTAATATTTTGGGCTTGTTTTTTAATTTTTATTTGTTTTGGGCCCCAAACCCACATGTAGGTCTAACTCACTAATAAAATAGGCCTTTAAAATTAAATTTAGGTTTACTTAACTTTAAAATCAATTTAGGCCTATTTAGGTTAATTTAGATTTTAGACCCATTTTTTCAGTTAAATAAAATTAACTTACACTTAGCTCAGCCCATTAATAAAGTCTTCTTCATAATTTGTAGACTTAGGATCATTTCATTTAATTAAAATTAATTAGAATTACGCCCACTAATTAATTTCTTTTTCTTTTAAAATTTAATAGACTTAGGCCCATTTGCTTTAGAATTAAAATAAATATATTTAGGCTCACTAATCATCAAAATGTAGGCCCACTTTTAGTTCCATTTCACTTGTAAATAAAATGTGTAGATTTAGTTAACTTAAATTAAAATCAAATGTAGTTTAGCTTTAGGGACGTTACAACTTGAATGCATTTTTTATGTGCTTTTTCATGGATTGGTTGCCTTAGGGTTAGATGGATGTTCAATTGGAGTTTAATGAAATTGCATGTAATTAGGGAATAAGATAGTAATTAGTAAGATAATTCTAAATGAACACAAGACTAAAAGAAGTTGGTATTCCGTATCTAGAACTCATGGTTGTGGTGCTAGCTTGTATTAGAGAATCGAGTTACCACTACTTTCGATTTGTCCCAGTTATTACCCTGGGTGGCGACTTCTCATCTCCACGCCATGTCTTTGTGACAGTGGTTAGTGTGTTCCCTAGAGCTCTGAGCTCAAACAGTGTCGCAGTTGCAATAAACTTGGGCGCGCGCAAAACCCCGCTGTCTACACTTATGTTATCCTAAAAAATTATGCGGGTTGGGTTTCAAGCATATTCATAATTTTAATCTGTCCATGCTTAGCAAGCAGTCATGGAAGTTGCTTACACAGCCCCATTCTTTGGTTAGTAGGCTCTTTAAGGCAAGGTATTATAAGCATTCTTCTGTTTTGGAAGCCAAATTGGGTGGTAACCCAAGTTTTGTTTGGCATAGTCTTTTCGCCACTCAGAATGTTTTGAGATCGGGTAGTCGTTTGAGAGTTGGTACTGGTGGTACTATACGAGTATGGTTTGATCCATGGCTTCCTCATTCTGATTCTGGTGTTATTACTTCTTCTATTTCTTAAGGTCTTGAAAAGGTTTTGGTCTCTTCTTTGCTTTAGCCTGACTGTCATATGTGGGATGTTGATTTAGTTCGTGAGGTGCTTAATCAAGATAACAGTGATCAGATTCTTAATATTCCTTTATCTTCTTAGTGTGTTCCTGATTCATGGTACTGGCAGTTTTCATTGGATGGGCAATTCTAAATTAGGAGTAGTTATCATTGTCTTGTAGGAGAAATGGATTAAATGTTAATTGGTTGCTTCTTTGGCAACTTAATATTCCACAAAAAATAAAGAACTTTTTATTGCGGGCTAGTTTAAATATGTTGCCTACAGCACAAGTGCTACAAGCCAGACGAGTCACTGTTGATTCTCAATGCCTAATATGTCGTTCTGCTCATGAGACAAGCCTGCATGTTTTGTTCCTTTGCTCCTTTGTCAGAGATACATGGGTACAATCTCACTTGTCTATTTACTGTCATCAACATGATTCAGTTTTAGATTGGATTTTCTATTTGCTGTCCAAATTTAATTCTGTAATAAGGAATTTGTTTGCCACGATCTATTGGAGTATTTAGAATTTCAGAAATGATTTAATATGGCGTGGTAAAAGAGGGACATCATGTTCTTTGTTAAATTCTGCTGGGCATTTTTTGTGTCACAATCAACTACCAATATTGCAGCCTAATCCCGGTAATGTACGTTGCTCTTTTCTGGCGCCAGGGGATGGGGATGTCATTTGGACAAAGCCAACAAAAGGCTCTTTGAAGATTAATGTTGATGCTGCTCTCTTCAGTGGCCATCGCATTGGACTTGGAATGGTTATACGCAATGATATAGGCATTTTTGTACAGTCAGTTGCTAAAGTGGTACGTGGTTCATATTGCTCACGCGAGGCAGAGGCTTTAGCCATATTAGAGGCCCTTTCATGGATGAAACATAACAGACAGGATAATTTCATTCTGGAATCTGATGCCCTCTTGGTGTTTCAAAGTATTCGAAGTCCTTCACTTACAAATCCTTATGGTTTATTTGTCAATGCTGTTTGTTCTCTATTAAAACACTTCAACAATGTTAGTGTTCGTTTTATTCATAGATCTGCAGATGAGGTAGCTCATAGTTGTGCTAAAATTGCTTTTTCTGTATCTGACCTTAAAGTATGGGATACAATCCCAACTTTTCTTTGTAATGTGATTGCTCGTGAGAGCTATTAATGTATATCTTTATTTTATTTAAAAAAATTTTAAAAAAAAGTCTCGAATTCAAAATTTTATGCTTAGTGAAACAATGTCCTCACCACTTCATTTATCAAAATCACCATGAAACGGAACTTTTTCTAAATTTTTTTTAAGCATAAAAAACTTAAATTCAAAAAGCTTTATACTCTTCGTACCAAACAAAGACTGAAAAGAACTATCCAATCCATACATTTGGAGACATTGATCGACAGAATACGGTGGGCGATCACAAATCTTGATCGCGCGCAAAAATTAGGAATTTTGTTCCATATAGGCAGTTGAAATCTTGTATTTTCGTGAATTGTGCGAAAGTTTGGATCATTTCCTGATTTGATTCAATTTTTTTTTTCTTTCTAAAATATTTTCTATTTTTTATGCATTGGAAATATACATTTCTTATCTCTTTAAAGTTGCGAGAAATACCACCCACTTGAGTTATTTTTAAAAAGGATAATGTTTAGTCTACAGTCAGATCGCTACTTGTTATATTTGTTTTTATTTCTTAATTTTTTAATAATTATATTATTAAAAATAAAAAAATTATTTATAGACTATATATATTTAAATCTTTGTACGAAAAATTCATCTAGGAGTATAATAGAGCCGAGTTTTGGCTAACTCGGACTTAATTTGTTTATAATCTAGCCAAGCTCGCTATTCCATTTAATGTTTACGAACTGTTCGTGAGCTTAAACAAATCTAAAATTTTTTTTAAAAATATAAGCTATAAATTAAAATTATACATTAAAAAATTAAAAATAAATTATATATTAAATAAATTATAATATATTTAATAAAAATTATGATTTTATTCTAATAATATATTTTTTAAAATATTTTTTTTACAACGCAAATTTATACATTATATATATATATATAAAATCAAATTACTAAAAATTAAAATTACGAACTAACTCACGAGTTTCTATTCGAACTTATTCGTGAATTTGACGAGCCGAACTTTGTATAGTTTGACATCGCTCGTTTATTAAATAAGCTCGAACGAGCTTTTATCCAGCTAAATACCGAGTTACTCGCGAGTAGCTCAACTCATTTACACCCCTAAATTTACATGTGTGTAAATTTTAAATTAAATTTCAAAAAAATTAAGAAAGACATGATGGCTATTGATGTATCATCATCCTTTCAAAAATTTATAATTATTTTAATTATTTATTATTAAATCATTTAAAATTATATTTTTTAACAGTAAAAATGCAAAAATTAAATTATTGACCTATCATTATGTTTTAATCGTAGCATAAAACAGAAAATATTATTAATTTTTTCTGCACATCAAATTTGTTTTTATTAATTACTTATTAGAGTTTAGTGTAATAAATTATTGTCCAATATTTTGAAACAGGACGGAATCTAATCTCATGGTGTGAAAAATCATGTACTTTATACATAATCGAAGTTATTATGCGAAGGGGCGAGTACATGACGGAATAATTCAGAAATTTAAAATTTTTAAAATTTTACTAAATTTAGAGGATTTTAAAATAAAATTTATGGTATTATTATTAAATTTAAAAAATTTTATATTGTTATCATACTATTTTTCAGGATAATTTTGTACAAAGATTCAGTTCTTTCAAAACGGATTAGTATGTTACGATTTAAAATGGGAATTTGAAAATTTATATTATGCACAAATATATATTTAATATATATTTTCGACAAAGTTATTTGTATACTTAACCCTATATTATATATATATTTGATATATATATATATATATATATAAGTCAGGCTTATTTACAAAAAAAAAATACATAACCTTTAGCATTTTTTACAATTGCATCATATCCTTTTAATTTTGGCAATTTTATGTATGAATTTTTTTTTAATTTTTGCAATTCAATGCATTAAGTCACATTCCTATGAGAAATTAATGACGTGTCAGGTAAAAATACACACCTTGACACATTTTTTGACATGTCATAAATTAAAAAAAAAAAACATAAAAAATGAGAAGCTAAAGGCATCATTTGTTAAACCCTAAAAACCAAAATCCCTAATTTTGAAGTCCATCATTACATCTCCTTTTCGATGCTCCTTTGTCCAGCACTAAATATCAATATTGTTCAACTAAATCATTCTCTCTAGTACAACAAAAATTAATTTGAAATATTCATGCATTAGACTTTTTTGGGGATTGCAGACATTGGTTGCAATTGTTGAGTGTGTTTCGAAGATGTTTGAATATTAAGAGGATCTGAAAAGATAGAGGTTGTGAATGAGCTAATCGAATAGAGGTATGTTAATGTTAATTTTTTATTTCATTATAGGAATCGAGAATTGTATAGCATGATTTAAGGATTTAAGGTTTTTTGAAAAAAAAAAAATTTAAATTTGGTTTTAACATTGAAATAAGAAATTAGGGTTCCTAGTTTAGTAAAAAAAAATTAGTATTTATGTATTTATTTTTTGAATTCAAAAAATTAATAATTTTTTTTCATTTTACAGAATGGATAGACATTTTTTCATATATTTTCGCAATGGTGGTCGTTTTGCATCATTGGGTGGTGAAACTTTCTATGTTGGTGGGAATGTTAAGCCAAAACATAGCTTGGATTCTGATAGGGCTGGGTTTATGGATTTGGTCGATGAAGTTGAAATCATGGGATATCATTATCCAAGATTATCATATAGAGTTCATGGGGTAAGTTTAATAACAGGGTTAAAGGAGATGAAGGATGATAAGGAGATTATGGATAAGCTGCAGTACATTGCATATGACACAAGGATGATAGAAGTTTTTATTAAAGGGAAAAAGGGTACAGGAAATAGAGAAGCATCTGTTGATCAGAATTTGCCATCCAATGTCGAAGCTATTGAGAATATAAGTATGAATCAAAATGTGGCTGATGATATTGATAGCGTTAATAAGATTGATGAGTTGGCGGAGGGAGAAACATATAATGTAGAAGTGCAATTAGAGCATGAAAAGGTTACTGCCACCGGTGTTAATGTCATGGAGTTTGATGATGATCTAGACTATAAGCCTGTTGAATAGAGTAACACAGACGACGGGTTAGAAGACAATGAGTAATCTAATGATGAGGAATATATTAAGGCAAGGCAGAATAGAGTACAGTTCAAAAACTATATGGCTGTTGATGATGGTGGGTTAAAGGATGTTAGTAGGACTGAATCATAGCATAAGGATGACAAAAGTACAGAAGAAGATATGCAGCAAAATGACAGTAGCTTATATAATAACTATGAAAAGTCTAATGGGGAAGTCAATTCAATATGCAGCAGCAATGAAGATGAGATGCATGAAAATTGCACTAAAAAGAAGATGAAGAGAGTAGTGCATGATCCAAGGTACGACCATAAAAATTTGCAGTTGTAACTTGGATTAAGTTTTATAGATGGGCATCATAACAAAGAGGCACGACAGAAAATGGGTTATATACAATAGGCATAATATAAAGATTATAAGAAGCAGCAAAAAGGTGTTGGAGGCCACATGTTTAGAAAAATGCCAATGGAGGCTTTATGGCAGTATGATTAAACATGAGAATTCTTTAGCCATCAAAACTTTATGCCTCAGCATAGATGCTCAAGATTCTTAAAAAATAGGTAGGCCACTTCAACTTGGATTGCTAAGCAGTATGTGAATAAGTTTAGGAGGAATTGGAAAATTAAAGATTTATAAGAATATTTAGTAGAAAAATATTGTGTTGAATTGATTAAATGAAAGTGTTATAGGGCAAAATCTAAAGCACTTAACATGCTCAGAGGGTCAATACATGACCATTATGGACAACTAAGGTCATTCAAAGCAAAATTAATGCGGGTAGATAAAGATAGTAGGTTTGATTTTTTGTTTGAAGCTGACTTAACATTTAGGCATTTTACATAGGATTCAGTTCACTAAAAAGGGAATTTTTGGAAAGATGTAGACCCATAATGGGGTTTGATGGGTGATTCTTGAAGACATTTATAGGTAGCACGCTTTTATCTATAATTGCAAAATATGGGAAAAATCGAAATTTCTCCATTTATTGGGCTATGGTGGAGGCTGAAAATGAATTTTTTTGGACCTAGTTTTTGCAAATTATATTTGAAGAGCTAAACATAAAAAATGGGCTTGGATGGACCTTTGTGAGTGATCAACAGAATGTAAACTTTTTGTTTAAAAATGTCTTTTTGTTGCAATTGACTCAATATGGTTCTAATTTGCTTATAAATGTCTTTTTGTTTACATTTTTTAGGGACTAGTAAATGCTTTAATGAAGTTGGCACCTTTTGGTGAGCATAGAAATTGTGCATGACATGTTTACTGCAATTGGGAGAATTTATTTTGGAGAGCAGCTAAATCCACATATGAATCCCAATTGAATGAAGTTTTAGAGGAAATGAAGGAAGAAAATGAGGTTGCTTATGCAAATTTTCTTCAAGGGGATCCCTCAAAATTCTGTAAGGTTTACATTACATAATTGCCTAAATGTGATATGATTGATAACAATGTAAGTCAAACTTTTAATGCATTCATTGTAAAGGCTAGAGGTAGACCAATTATTGATATGCTTATAGATATTAGTAAAGCACTAATTGAGAGAATGCATAATAAATTAATGAAAATGAGTGAATTAACTGATTCTACTTGCCCTAGGATTAGAGATAAACTTGAAGAAATTAAGTATAATAGCAGAATTTATCCAATCAAGCCTGTTGTGGGTGAAAAATTCAAAGTTTCAGTCGGTGAGGAAGGATATATGGTTGATATAAAAGTTCAACATGCAATTACAGGGTATGGCAACTCATTGGCATGCCATGCATGCATGCTTGTGCAAGTATACATTTTTTGAACAAGGATAGTGTAGATTTTGTTGATCCATATTATAGTGTTCAAACCTACTTAGAGGTTTATAGACATGCTATAGAGCCATTAAATGGAAGAAAAATGTGGCCTTTAGCTGCTGAAAATCCAATTAAGCCACCACATTTTAGAAAGATGTCAGGCAGGCATCAAAATAATGCGTTTTAATAGTTGATGATGTGTCAATTGACGTGTTCAAGGTATGTAATTTTTGCCTGACACGTCAATGATTTCTTACTAGAATGTTACCCATTGCATTGAATTGCAAAAATAAAGAAGTCCATGCATAAAATTGCTAAAATTAAAAGAATATCATGCAATTGCAAAAAAAGCGAAAGGTTATGCATTTTTTTTTAAATAAGACTATAAGTTATTAAATATAATAAGATTTTATTATATTTTAATTAATAAAAATGACCTACCGTCTCTTATTTTTTTTTTGTAAGATCACTACTGACTTTAATAACAATAACATAGTGTTAGGCAAAACTATTTCGTTTTGATTATTTATAATATATATATATATATATGTATATATATTAGTATACAATAAAATATAATAATATTAGTTTTCTCATTAATTTTAAATAATATCAATAAGATTAGATTATTTAATAACAATAATAATTAATAAGTTATTAATGATAATAACAATATATTTTAATTAATAAACATGACCTCTGTAGACGGCGGGGTTTAGCGCGCGTCCAAGTTTATTGCAACCACGACACTATTTGAGCTCAGGGCTGAAGGGAATACACTAACCACTGTCACAAAGACATGGTGTGGAGATGAGGAGTCATCACCCAGGGTAATAACTGGGACAAATCGAAAGTGGTGGTAACTCAATTCTCTAATACAAGCTAGCACCACAACCAGGAGTTCTGGGTATGAAATACCAACTTCTTTTAGTCTCGTGTTCATTTAGAATTATTTTATGAATTACTATTTTATCCTTTAATCACATGCAATTTCATATAAACCCTAATTAAACATCCATCAATCCCAAATGCAACCAATCATGAAAAGGCATATAAGAAATGCATTCATATAAAGCACATCAACCCTAGGTTAGTCTAATCTACATATTTAATTAAAGTGATCTAAGTTTACATATTTTAATTTACAAATGGATCTAAAGCTAATGGGCCTAATTCCTACTCAATATTATTTAAACTAGCCTAAGTCTATTCATTTTATTTCTAAAATGGGTCTAAATTTACAGATTATAAAAGGTTTTAATTAGTGGGCCTAATTCCTACTCAATATTTTTTAAACTAGCCTAAGTCTATTTATTTTATTTCTAAAATGGGTCTAAGTTTACAGATTATTAAAGGTTTTAATTAGTGGGCCTAATTCTACAAGTTTTAAATCTAAATAGCCTTAATTCTACAAATTATGAAAAAGGGTTTAATTAACGAGCTAAGTCGAAATTAATTTTTTTAACTAAAGTGAGCCTATGTCTAATTAACTAGGTGGGCCTAAATGCATCTCTAACCTAAAATCAAATTAATTATGGGCCTACATTCATTTTAATTAATTTAATCCTAAACCTATTTAAATTGAGCTTATTAAATTGGACTTTAAAATTAAACCTAAGTACTAATGAAATGGGCTTAAAGAGAACTAAGTCTAATATTAGTTAACTTATTTACAACCTAAAATTCTAAACAAATAAACAAACAAATTCACATAACCTAATTTAGTTAAAGTGGCCCTAAACAACTAAAAAATGAATTATTAACAAATGAAATGATTATCAAGCAACCCTAATTCTATTCACTTAAATCTAGTTAAATTTTAATTAAAATCTGAATTATTTCTACAACCATTAATTTTAATTAACTACCCAATTAAAACCCTAACTTTACTAGCCAATTAATAAATAAAAAAGACATACCACACACTCACAGGACTTCACTATTCCTACTACTAAGGCTATTGCAATAATCTACTAATAATAAAAAAAATTAATTACAACAACAAAAATAAAATAAACACAAAATAAAATAAAATAAAAGTCTATGTAAAATTCTACAAGAATTTAATCCATGGCATTCCATGGACCTTCATGGATTTTCTCAATTCAATCATGTGTTCATCCCACCAAAACATGAAACAAAATTTAAAAAAAAGGAGGTTAGAATGAATTAAAAATAAAAAGATTAAATAAGATAATAAAATCAAATAAAAGAAAAGAGAAAGAAGATGAATAAGGATAGTGTAGTATTGATTTGCTCCTTAGAGTAGTGTAAATCATTGTTGCTTTCAATAGATCTTCAATAGTTGAACCTTTTTCTCCAAAAGGCATACTGCTCCTTTAAAACAATACGTAAAAGAGATTTTTTTTTTAGGCTCCGTGTATGCAGGTGTGTATGTTGCGTCTCCAAGAAAAAAATTCTTTTTTTTTACATGAGAATTAAGTTGAGTTTATATAGAAAAACCCTAGCTAAAAGACGTATTCTCCTATAAGTTATAGGAGATAAAGTTTTAGTTTAAACATGACTTTTATTTCCAGAAAAATCAAGATAAATCCTAGAAAAAGGATTTATCACATCATTCCACCAATAAAAAATAAAATAAATTTTTATTTATTGAAAAAGAAAAAGAAAATAAAAAAACACAGACGACCGTAATCGGAAGAGCATAAGCTCGATCAGAATTATGTATTTCCAATCGGAAATACATAATTCCGGTCAGAATTACATATACCCGACCGAAAATATGTAATTCCGGTCGAAGTTACATATTTCAGACCGAAATTGTGTAATTCTAGTCGAAATTACATATTTCCGACCGAAAATGTGTAATTCCGGTCGGAACAGGAAATATGTAATTCTGATCGGAATTGCATAATTCTGATCAGTTCAGTCCTTTAAAAACCAATTAAATTCCCTTGAAAATATATCTAAACCTTTTGAGATTTCAAACTTCCAATATTGAAGGTCATCTATAATATTTTCATCATCGGAGTCTTATATCGCATCCATGCTCTAGTCATCCCGAAATTGGGTGCTTACAACCTCTCTCTTTTTTTTTTGTAAGATCACTACATACTTTAATCAAAACGAAGTAGTTTTGGACAAAACTACATCATTTTGGTTATCTATAATATATATCTATATATTAATATGCAATAAAATTATTATTAGAATAATAATATTTAACTCATTAATTCTAAATAATATCAATAAGATTACATTACTTAATAACAATAATAATTAATAAGTTATTAAATATAATTATATTATTTAGCTCATTGATTTTAAATAATATCAATAAAATTAGATTACTTACTAAAAATAATAATTAATAAGTTATCAAATATCATAATAACAATATATTTTAATTAATAAATTATAAAATTTAAAATGATACGATGTTAATTTTCATATTTTCATATTTTTAGTTTAATTTATAATATATTGGCCATTTCTCATTTTTACTTGTTGTTGATAATAATAATAATAATAATAATAATAATAATAATTTTTTTTTATTTCTCATATTTTAAGTTTAAATTGTGTTATAATGGACATTTTGCATTCTTAGATACTAATTTAATTATTTAAAAATTGGGCAATGTGAATTTTCTTATTTTCATAGTTTAAATTCAAATTGTAATATAATAGATATTTCACTTTTTTACTTGTAAATTGAATAGTAATAATAATAATATTTTGTTAGTAATTTATTATTGTTACCTTATATATTATTTTATAATATAATAAAAAATATCTAATTAAGTTCACTACTATTTATTCATATTTATATAGTATTTATTAAATTAATCTTCAAGACTATATTTAGTTTTTTGTTCGGTAAGACTTCAGTATAGTTCGGTACATTTCTCTATTTAATTTTTTAAGTATCCTGTATCATACCAAATTAGTTACGAAATTTAGTTTGGTTCAGTTTGGGGTTAAAATTATTCAATTCGGTATGGTTTTAATGTCTTTCGATTCGATTCGATATTTTCCCTCTACCGTGCTCAACTCTAATGATAAGTAAATTGCTTCAAAAAAATTTATATTATAAGTAAATTAAATCCATCACTTCTTACTGACGATTAAAATGTTGGTGGTCTTGTTCCCCTTGAATGTAAAAGAAGAGCAACATGGTTCCAAAAAAGCCGTGCTGGAGGCCGTTTTCCAATCTGGAAGAAATGTGAGAATTCTGTTCAGAACCCTCCACAGCAGTGTCAAAAGATATGTTCACTTCGACAATATTTGGTTCATAATTCAACACAATTGTGTCTTAGAGCGCGTAAAAGGGCAAAGCTGCGACATGGGTTGGAATACAACCATGTTAAAAGTTTTATTCGCGTTGGGTTTTTAGGGCACTATTCGAAATAATATGAACATAATCGTGTTACCTTCATTGCAAATATTCCTACACTAAAAAGGATTCTTTTCTTGGAAGATTTTGAAGGTTTTAATAAGGGGAATCATTGCGGATTGTAAATAAAAGGTGGATGCAACCTTAGAAGGATTTTTTGACAACTTATATAGGCAAGGAAACAAGACAAAACCCTAGGAGCTAAACATTCAAGGGAAAGAGAAAATTCAAGCCTTAACATCTTAGCAAGAGTCATCATAAGAATTCTTTTTCTTCTCTTTTCTCTTTGATTCATGTTTGGTGACTCAATTAATAGTATTTGCTTTGTCTTTATCATGTTTCTAAAAGGCTAACTTTATTTTATATTTAGATTAATGGAACCTTAGATGAGCACTTGTATGGATTATTTTATTTTTATTCTTTAAGAAGGATTTCGTTTCATGGATATATTAATTGATGTGCTTAATGCTTAGAATTATGTGGCCAATTATTCTATGAATCAAATTGAAATGTATGAAGGTGAAAAAAGAATAAATGTGAGATATGTAACATAGCTCTGCAAAACTTCCTTAACACACCATGCCCTTTTTTACATTCATCTTCTTCCTTCTCATGTTCATTTCTTTCTTCACCTACCTTCTTGATGCCGTCCAGGAGCAAGCCTTGGAGTTCTTGGAAAAATTGGACAAAGTTCGGTAGTGGCAGTTTCATAAATAAAGTGAAGTTCTGAGTGTCCGATTTCAGTGTTTTCGGTGTCCGATTTTGGGTGGAAACGGGCCACTGATTCCAAGTCACAAGCTTTTCTTATGATACCCTATGGATTTTGGCCAAATTCGCACGTTTGGGCCTTCTTTTTGCTGTTTTTCTATTTTTAGTGACTTTTCCTATTTTCATTAGGAAGTTTATTTAGGGTTTATTTAGGGTGTTGTTTTGGTATATAAGCTTAATATGCCTTGTTTACTGGCGGCTATTACATTTTAAATAAAAATTACAGACTTTCATTTTTTTTCCAAATTCTCTAGAATTCAATTGAATCAATAGGGATTTAAAGATTGCAAATCGGTATTCTTTGTTAATCAACGATTTGTGATTTATTACCTTCTGCTACATCAGGTGCTATCAGAGCATTGATCCAGAGATCATGTCGCCTAGGAGAAACCAGCGTGTGCATGAGGTGTACGAGAGGGACATGGAACAAAGAACAACGGCTTCAGGAGATGATTGATGAACGAATGGACCTAGTGGTTGAACAATTGACAAATCGGATGGCCATAATTCTAGGTAACCAGAATCGTTGCAGGTCACCTGTGGCTGCAGAGGTAGACGAGGAAGAGGATGAGTATGAGGAAGAGATACCACACAGGCGTCCTAGGGTTGCTGCGTACAATGATGATCGTAGACGATGGGAGGCTGGTATGCGCACTGAAATTCCAAAATTTTATGGCAGCCTGCGCCCTGAAGATTTCCTTGATTGGCTTACTACGGTTGAGGAAATTCTAGATTTCAAGGATGTCCCTGAAAATAAACGTGTGCCCTTGGTGGCAATAAGGATGCGTGGTAGGGCTACGGCATGGTGGCAGCAGCTGAAATTGACAAGAACCAGGATTGGGAAAGAGAAAATTATTTCCTGGGAAAAGATAAAGAAGCACATGCGTTCAACCTTTCTGCCTTACAATTTTCAGAGATTGATGTAAAGGTTGCAGAATTTGCGTCAGGGCCTGCGTTCAGTTGATGAATACACCAGAGAATTTTACCAGTTGATTACCAGGAACAAGATTCAGGAGACAGAGGATCAGTTGATATCGCGCTATATTGGAGGCCTGAATTTCCAGATTTAGGATACTGTCAACATGTTTGATCCTGTTTCAGTGTCCGCTGCCCATCAATGGGCTTTGGTGGTGGAAAAGCAGTTGAAATGGAGACCTAATACTGTCACTGAGGGTTCAGGAGCAGGCAGTAGCAGTGGAGTAAAGAAGGCTCCAGCAAGCAGTGGCAATGTTGGGCAGTTTAATAGAACTAGTGGCCTGAAATGTTTTGGGTGTGGAGAGACTAGGCATCGGAAGTCTGAATGCAAGAAAACTGCTGCGAAAACGTTGTTTGTGGATGCAAATGACTATGAAGAAGACGGACTGGAATTGGAAGGGGAACCTGTGTATGATAGAGAAGAGGCAGCTGATGAGCTACACCTAGAGGGAGATGTGGGGACTGTCCTGGTGGTCAGGCGTTCTTGCTTCACGCCAAAGGCGAGTACAGAGTAGCATTCGCTGCGAAGCAACATTTTCCAGTCCACTTACACCATTAAAGACAAGGTATGCCATTTTGTCATTGATAGTGGTAGTTATGAAAATTTAGTATCTGTTGAGGCTGTAAAAAAATTGGGTATTCAGACTGAGAATCATCCAAAACCTTATAAGCTAGCTTGGCTTAAAAAGGGTGGTGAGGTTGTAGTGTCTAAGCGAGCCTTAGTGGCTTTTTCTGTTATGACGAAGTATAAAGACAGTGTGTGGTGTGATGTTGTTGCTATGGATGCTTTTCATCTGCTGTTAGGTAGGCCATGGAAGTATGATAGGGAGGTGAATCATAATGGGAGAAGAAATACTTATAGTTTTTTCTTTGAAGGACTTAAAATTGTTTTGATTCCTAGTAAACAGGTGTTGGAGAAAATTAATCCCACAGACGTGGGTAAAGCCACAACTCTTTTTTCCATGGCAGAATTTGA
>CATIWM010024304.1:0-13299 GCA_949671775.1 Mallotus repandus | reverse complement strand
ACATTCTCCCCAAGGTGAAACCGTCCTACTCCAAACAGACTTAACCCAGTCTAATGTTGTTATACCCAGAACTATTCAATGGAAAGACATTACCTTACCTGATGAATGGATCATAGAAGGGGCTACCCAACCTTAGCTACCAAAAATACTTGAGCCAAACACAGATCTAAGAAATGTAACCCAATTCTCAGATGGAAGAGTAAAACTATCCTTTAACAGAAGATCAACCAGTTCTAGGTTTTCTGATACTGGATCCACCTCTTCAACAGTTGACCTTGGAAGAGCTTCACAACTACCTTCGGTCATCTATGCCCAAACTCCTTACCCAAAAGATCTCCCGATCCAAACGCTCTTCATTTTCACCAAGCAGAATCACCGGTGACGAGCAACGTTCATTAAGAGACAGTGGTGAGAGGAGCACGCCATTGGCAAAGAGGGAAAATGATGTTGTGGTGAAGGAAATAGCGAGTGGGTGTGTGGGGCAACATGGAAATATTAGCGGAAATTGTTTGTTAGGGCTGATATGGTCTCAGCAGCAGCATCGCTGGACGCCTCAAACTGGTGAGAGACGTGGATAACAAAATCTTCCCCTTTGCTTCTATTTCTTTGGATTCATGTACACGTGGGTCGGAGTGTGCCCACGCGCTTCTCACTCACGTGGTAGTCAAAATTAGAATCAAAATTTTAACTAGCCACTCACAAATTTTTTTTAATTATTTAACTTGCATAATATTTATTACACTATTAATATTATAATTTTGCTTTATATTTTAAAATGATACTAGATTTTTAATTTTTTTTCTTTTCAGTACAATAAATTCTATTTTTACTCCAGGTTAAAGTATTTCAAACATATCTGATCAAATTTATCATACGTAGCTATCAGAATAAACATATTTTTAGTATATTTGTCATGTAAACATCTCATTTGATAGTCTAATCATCTTATTGGTCCCATAGAACAAAATTTGCTTATGGACTCCATAAAATAAAATTTTAGCAAATATTATTTTGTGGAGCCTATAAGGTGATTAGACTGCTTAATTAGATGCTTACATGGTAAATATACAAAAAATATGCTTACAGGCTGCCACGTATGCTAAATTTGATCAGATATGTTTGAGGTACTTTAATCTGAAGCAAAAATATAACTTATGGTACTGAAAAGAAAAAAATTAAAAATCTGGTACCATTTTGAAATATGGGGCAAAATTATAATATCAACAGTGCAATGAACCATATATATATATATATATATATATATATATAAAGTGTTGAGTTCTAAAGTCATTAGCCATTAAACCCAAAATTTAATAAGTGTATCTTATAATTCAACATTCACCTCTAAATATCTATGTGTTAAATCTTTAGAAATTACAATATTTTTCTTTAAAAAATAACAAAAAACTGTATTTTTTTTCCTATATAACCCTCATCCATCTACTTCATCATCCAATTTCATCAGTACATGGTGTGATTTAGCACATTCTCACAACCTGGACTGCACAATTCTTTGCAGCAAACCACTACCAAATCCAATCATATTGAATTTCATAAGCCACCTAATAGCATAAAGACAAAGATATAAAGACTCGAACTTCATCATCATTAGTAACAAAAAACAAAGATCAAATCAGGGACATGCCTCGACAATGATGACTTCTTGTAGGCCTAATCACCTGCCCCGACAATGACGGTTAGAGGTGGTTTCTTTGCTTTTGCATCCTTGCATCACTTCAAAGGTATTTTTCTACCGTTTTGAGGCTTTTTTTTTCTTTTTTACCTTTTGTGAACAGTTGATTGATGTGTGAGAGGGAACACATATGAATACATGTGCAAAAATAAGGTTTTAATGCAAATAATGAGCCCATCATCTTCCACTAATGGTTAGTGGGGATGAAAATAAGTTGAATACATTTGGGCATCAACAATATTTAGATTCAAATAAGAAAAGACCAGGAAATGAGTTTGATTTCTATTTCCTATTTCTAGAGAATGTCAAAAATTCCACAATGCAAATTGCTAAGGTTTATTTCTTTAACATTTTTTTAATTGCTTTTCTTTTCTTTTCTTTTTTCCCCTCTTGAAGTGGCCAACGGGTTTTTTGTGACTTCGGCCTCTGTTCTTCATTTAATAAATTTACCTCCAAAATCTCTTATTTTAAAAGCGAAGTTGCACTTCATTTAATAATCAATCACCACTACATGCACCTTTCATTCCACTTATCTTATTGTTCTTTTATAATGGACTTAAAGCTATCAACGAATCTAAGGTTGAAAAGGCACATATTCTTTCACTTGTGAAACAAGTTATAATAATTTTTTCAATTTTGATCATTTAATTGTCAAATTGCTAAATTTTTTTAGGAGATTCATTTGCTATTGGTCATTATCTAGTTGTCAAATATATGAAGATGGAAAATTTGGTGAATCATTGTGTGCAAGGTCAGAAACATTTGTTTGAAAGTAAGTCACTATTCTTGAAACTATAGTGTGATCGGTTTAATCGGGGAACAAAATCAGTGCGTTTATAGGATCAGGGCACACAGGCTAAGGGCAACCATCTACCAGTTTCCATTGTTATTATTTGTGAGAGGGTCTGCTTGAACAAGCCTGATAGATTGGAGGCGCCATCCGACTTAAATCGGGAGAAAGTGAATTAAAAATTTCACTTCCATAACCAGAGAATCCGAGTTCGGGGGTAGGAGTTACTTATCCTGCTTCTTATCATACATCGTGCTCATTTATTCACTACTTCACCCTAGTTTTAGTTTTATGATGCATTTTACCACACTCAATCATTAGTCAATTTAAATCGGAAATTGGTACGGGGGATAGTTGAATTGACAAGCATACTTTGCAAAACGAATAAATAAATAAGCAAATAAGTAAGCAAGTAAGCATATAGCACGTAGCACACAACTGTCATGGGGTAGCATTTTGTAATCATAAGGGTATTTTAGACATTTCATATTTATTTTATTTTATGTAATTATAGGGGAGTGATGACTGGAACATTATGATGTCTCCTCCTACCACAGGTCATTGTGCCCCTTATGCTCTTTAAGGGGGAGTGACTAGTCATCGAAGGCCTAGGGCCGGAGATCTAGGCACTAGAGATGCTTGGTGTGTGCACTTCTCTTGGGTAGGTTCCCCCCTGCCTACACCTTAGGGAGCATAGTGTCTGAATTGATGTATTTCTTTCTATGATGAATAACAGAAGTAGCCTCATTATCTTCTTATAGTGTGCCTTGTCGATTGTGCTTGTGCTTGTTGCCTTGTTCTTGCCCATTGGGCTATATGCTGGCTTTGCAGATCTTGACTCGGATTACTAATCTATTTTTTCTTGTGCTTACAGAATTACTAATCTGTCCTAAGGCTGGCTTGTTAGAAGGTGTTCTAGACAAGCGCCGCACGGTCCCTTTTTATGAAGCTTTTGTGGACCCATGACATTTGGTATCAAAGCTTTATTTGCTCTTCAATAATGGCGGCAGTGGCCAAAGCAAACAATACTAAAAATACGTGCATTGAGGCGCTAGAGAAAAGGGTTGAGGCACTTGAGGTTGCGGTAACCCAAGTGCGCCTACTTGAGAATGTGATGAATAAAATCGAACCGCTTAATGTTATGGTAGCAAAAGTAGATACTAAGAATATTGTAAAGAGAGTAGAGAGACTCTAGCCAGTGTTGGCTTAATTATTTTCTCTCGAGGGGCAGCCAATAGAGCTTAAGGCACCCTCTCGTGCAAACCCGTCTGGGAGCGGGAATATTGATGTGTTGAAAGATTAGCTAAAGAGCCTAGTGACTCGGGTGGAGACCCTTGAGAAATCATCCCATGATATTTTTAAAAATCAAAAGAGCCTTGGTGAAGGTCTCGATGCTTTAAGTGAGGACGCTAAGGAAGCTTTCCAATCCTTGCGTCAAGAGTTACAAACAGTGCATGGGAAGGTTGAAGAGTTGACTAATTCGGGTGGCTTGAGAGCTATGCCCTTGGGAAGGACTAAGATTCCTGAACCAACCCCATTCAAAGGGGCTCGAGATTCGAACATCGTTGATAATTTCTTATTCGACATGGAGCTCTATTTTAAGGCAATGAAAATAGATTATGATGAATAGCGATTAAGGCTTGCCCCAATGTACCTTGCTGACGATGGCAAACTTTGGTGGCGGACTAAGGTGGAGGAAATAAGGGCAGGTAAGTTCCTTATGGATGGTTGGGACAATTTTAAATAAGAGCTAAGAGCTCAATTCTACCCTAAAAATGTGGGATTTAACACTCGTGCTCAGTTAGATGAATTGAAACATACCATTTCTATTCAAGACTATGTCAGACAATTTTTGGCATTGATTCTCAATATACCAGATATGGCTGAGGCAGACAAAGTGCATCGTTTCATGACTAGATTGAAACCTTGGGCTAAGAAAGAGCTTCAAAGGCGAGGGGTAAAAGAAATTAAGACTGCAATCTCGACAGCTGAAATCTAGATGACTATGCAGAGAGTGGTAGTAAAAGAAAGTTCAACTCATTCATAGAGGGAGATAACCCTACCTCTATCAAATGGCCAAGAAATTTCCATGGAAATTCACAACGACCTGGGAATTCGGAGTGAAAAAATTGGAATTTTGGTGGGATGGAAAAGAGATTTAATAATACTAGAGGGGGAGATAGAAATTACTCCAACTTTCGTGACAGAAATTTTGGGCAACAGCAAATAAAGCCCTCAAGTTTTGAAAGGCCTGTAGGGAGGGGCACCCTAAGTATTAAGTGCTTTTTGTGCAGTGGACCTCATCGGGTGGCAGAATGCCCTCAGCGAGCAGCTTTGAATGCTATCAGGGCCTTACAACAAGAAGAAATAAAAGAATGTCCTTAGGAGAAAGAGGAAGAGCAACCGACCATGATGGGAGCTCTTAGATTCTTGAATGCCTTGGAAAGACAGGTGGAACAACCAAAGGCAAAAAGAACCAGGGGCTTAATGTATGTTGACTTCACTATACAGGGAAAAGTTATTCGAACTCTAGTAGATACGGGAGCTACAAACAACTTCATGACAGACAAAGTGGCCACTCGACTAGGGCTCAAAGTGGAGAAGGATGTAGGGAAAATGAAAGTCGTAAACTCGCAACCTAGAGAAATGGCTGGTATAGCTCGAGATGTACCATGTAAATTGGGATCATGGAGCAGGAACGTGTTATTCACAATAGCTCCAATGGATGACTTTGATGTTGTCCTAGGGCTGGATTTCTTGGACCAAACTAGAGCTTTCCCCATTCCCTCAACCAATTTCCTGTTGATGATGGGAGAAAGCCTTTGTGTAATCCCTATTACGGTGAGCCCGATTTGTGAAAAGAAGATGTTTTCAGCCATACAATTTAAGAAGGGGATAAGGAAAGGTGAGAAAACATACATAGCAATTCTGTTAGAGATAGAGAGACAGCTGGATAAGGAGACTCCAGAGCAACTAAAGGAAGTTTTAGTTGAATATGGGGATGTGATGCCCAACAAGCTGCCTCAAACTCTACCTCCGAGAAGGGGAATTGATCATGAAATAGAATTGCTCCCAGGAACAAAGCCTCCTGCAAGAGCCCTTTATAGAATGGCTCCTCTAGAACTAGCCGAGCTGAGGAAGCAACTAGATGAGTTACTTGAAGCAGGCTTCATCCATCCCTCGAAGGCCCCCTTTAGTGCTCTGATACTTTTCTAAAAGAAACAGGATGGGAGTTTGTAGCCGTGTGTTGATTATCGAGCTTTGAATAAAGTCACTGTGAGGAACAAATATCCTATCCCACTTATAGCCGATCTCTTTGATCAATTGGGATAGGCAAAGTACTTTAGTAAGTTGGATCTGAGATCCGGGTATCATCAAGTTCGTATTGCAGAAGGGGACGAACCAAAAACTGCATGCGTAACTTAGTATGGTGCATTTGAATTTCTTGTTATGCCTTTTGGACTAACCAATGCTCCTGCTACTTTTTGTACTCTTATGAACCAGGTGTTTCATGATTACTTGGATAAGTTTGTGGTGGTATACCTGGATGACATTGTGGTTTACAGCACCACCTTATTAGAACATCTCCGCCTAGTTTTTGAAAAATTGAGGCAGAACCAACTGTATGTAAAGCGGGAGAAATGTACCTTCGGGCAAACCACCATAAAATTCTTAGGGCACATCGTGGAACAGGACTGCGTCCGCATGGATCCTAGGAAAGTGAAAGCAATCCAGGAATGGAAAATAACCACGAGCCTCACAGAACTCCCTTTTTAGGACTTGCCAACTACTACAGGCGGTTCGTAAAAGGGTACTCGGAGAAGGTACTTCCATTAGCAGAGTTGCTGAAGAAGACCACTAGTTAGGAGTGGACTAGCAGTTGTCAAGGAGCATTTGAGGAGTTAAAGAAGTTGCTTCTTGAAGACCCAGTACTTGCTATGTCAGACATGCTGAAACCTTTTGAAGTGCAAACAAATGCTTTGGACTTTGCTCTTAGTGGGGTATTGATGCAAGATAACCATCCTAGAGCCTTTGAAAGCAGAAAATTAAGTGAAGCAGAACGTCGATACACGGCTCATGAGAAAGAGCTGCTAGCAATCCTTCATTGCTTGCGAACATGGAGACATTATCTACTGGGGTCAAAGTTTATGGTGAGAACAGATAACACTTCAGTCAGCCATTTCCTAACCCAACCAAAGTTGAACCCAAGGTAAGCTCGTTGGCAGGAACATCTAGCTGAGTTTGATTTCCATCTGAAATATAGGCCTGGGAAGAATAATAATATGGTAGATGCATTAAGTTGAAAGTCAAAATTAGCTGTGGTGAAACAATTAGGTCATCTTTACATGAGTCGAGTTGCAACCTCTATCCGGGACCATATTAAGCAGAATTTAGGCAAAGATCCACAAGTTGTTGCTTTAATCAACCTGGCCAAACAAGGGAAGACCAGACAGTTTGTATGGGAAAATGACCTATTGGTGGCAAATAGGTTTCAGTTGTATATACCAAAAATTGGGAATCTAAGGAAGTTGTTACTCCAAGAGTGTCATGATACATTATGGGCAAGTCATCCTGGATGGCAGTGAACACTGGCTCTTCTAACACAGAATTACTACTGGCCCAAAATGGAAGACGATGTGAGAATGTACACAAAGACTTGCCTAACCTATCAACAGGATAAAGTCGATAGAAAAAAATTACAGGGTTGTTGGAACCTTTGCCAGTGCCCAACCGGCCTTGGGAGAGTGTGTCATTGGATTTCATTACCGGCTTACCACGAGTAGGGGAGTATGATTCCATTCTAGTAGTGGTTGACCGATTTTCTAAATATGTCGCCTTCATACCAATGCTAAAATTCAGCTCTTCAGAAGACACAGCTAGGGCCTTCTTCAAACATGTGGTGAATTATTGGGGAGTGCCTAAGAGCATAGTCAATGACAGAGATAGGTGATTTTTGGAAACTTTATGGGCAGAGCTCTTTCGTCTCCTAGGCTCACGCCTTGACATGTCAACTAGCTACCACCCCCAGACAAATGGCCAAATAGAGAGATTCAACAGTCTTTTAAAGGAATATCTAAGACACTTCATTAGCTTAAGTCAAAAGAACTGGGCATCATTGTTAAATGTTGCACAATTTTGTTTTAATTCACAGAAAAGCTCTAGTACTAACAAAAGTCCTTTTGAGATTGTTACAGGACAACAACCGTCACTACCACACTCTTTGGAGGGGCTATATAAAGGGAGAAATCCAAAGGCTTACAATTTTTTCAAAGAATGGCTGCAAAATGAAGAGATAGCTCAAGCACACTTGGCGAGAGCAGCATAAAGAATGAAATACTGGGCGGACCAAAAGTGCAGGCCACAGGAGTTCCAGGTTGGAGACAGGGTGCTGATAAAGCTACTTCCAGAGCAAGTTCGTCTACGCTACAAAGACAAAAGATTGCTGAGGAGATTTAAAGGCCCTTTCCCTATCATTGCCAAAGTAGGGTCAACTACCTACAAAGTTGAACTACCTGAAGGGCTCAACATACATCTAGTTTTCCATGTAAGCAATCTACGGCCTTACCATAAAGATAAAGAAGATGCTAGCAGAAACCAGCTAAAGAGACCTCTAATCTCCAAGTTCGAGGCAACAACGAAGATTGTTGAAGAGATCCCAGCAGAGAGAGTAGTAGCTTCCAATCATCGCAGATACAAGGAGTACTTAGTGAAGTGGAAGGATCAAGGCGAAGAAGAAAATAGTTGGGAGAAGGAAGATGACCTGAAAGCTTTCAAGTACAAGATCGACTAGTTCATCGAATCACAGTCGACGAGGGTGTCAACCGCTTGAGTGGGGGAGAATGTCAAGGGGTAGCATTTTATAATCATAGGGGTATTTTAGACATTTCATATTTATTTTATTTTATGTAATTATAGGAGAGTGATGGCTGGAACATTATGATGTCTCCTCCTACCACATGTCATTGTGCTCCTTATGCTCTTTAGGGGGGAGTGACTAGTCATCGAAGGCCTAGGGCCGGAGATCTAGGCACTATAGATGTTGGGTGTGTGCACTTCTCTTGGGTAGGTTCCCCCTTGCCTACACCTTGGGGAGCACAATGTCTGAATCGATATATTGCATTCTATGATGAATAACATAAGTAGCTCCATTATATTCTTATCGTGTGCTTTGTCGATTACGCTTGTGCTTGTTGCCTTGCTCTTGCCCATTGAGCTATTATGCTGGCTTTGTATATCTTGACTCGGATACTAATATATTTTTCCTTGTGCTTGTAGAATTACTAATATGTCCCTGAGGCTGGCTTGTTAGAAGGTGTTCTAGACAAGCACCGCACTGCCCCTTTTTGTGAAGCTTTTGTGGGCCCGTGACACCATACTCCCCCCACCCCCACCCCCCCCCCTACCCCCCCAACACAATTTTTAACTGCCTCTTTAACAATTCCCTTATCCCATTTTGTTTTCCCTACTCTTGAAGCTACCTTGCTCTTAAACCATTCAATAATTATATTTGCAATTGAGGGTAAGACTTTTCTCATATTAGTTCTTAACTTATGCAGCAAATAATAAACTTTGTCACCTTTACCAGCTTTGACGCTTGCTCTTAATATTGCTACGAGCTCAGGCTCCTCTAGATGCACACCATGGTCCAACATGTGTTTTTATACAGCAAATGCTTTATCGATATCTCCATTATTGCAAAATGTGAATAGAGTTGGACCATAAGACCACAATCTGGACCAAAACTTTTTTATATCAACTATTTATTAAATTTTACAACAGAATATATGACTTAGTAAAGATTATATTTAAAATTTTTATTTTTTTTGGAAAAAATATTTAATATAAAAATAATTTAAATTTACATACATGGATATTGAGAGCTACAAAAAGCGCGTGAGTAAAAGTAAAAAATTGATGACATTAAAACATTTAACTATATATATAAATCAAAAAATATTATTTTGACATTTTAATTTTTAATTTTTTTAACTTTAATTCAAGATTTACATTAAAAGAAATAGAGAAAAAACTTTAAAAATTCATTAAAATTTTCAAAATTTTACTTTTAAATTATATGTCTTATATATTTTTAAATTTAACATAAATTGAACCTAACTGCTAATTTATAAAATATTTTGAGTTAATTAATTAAAAATAATAATTTTTGAGTGAATTAAATTTTATTATTTTATAAAAAATTTTGTACACTTTTTCATATGGATAACTCACATTGTTATTTTTGTATCAAATTCATCCAAAATATTTTATAAATTAGTAATTAGATCCAATTTACTTCACACATACACACATACATATATCATACTTTTACTCATTACATTTTATATCTCTTAAAATCTATAGATGAAAAATTAAAAATAAAAGTTTATTACTTTTAAAATTGCATATATAATTATTTAATTATATACATGAGTAGGATTCATTTATAATTGAAAATTGAATAGATTCAAATTAATTTTAAAATTTAAATTTCAAAAAATGAACGATAATTTTGATTTGAATTTCAGTAAAAAAAATAAAAAGTACATTATTTTTTTTCTCTATTTTAAGGTAATTATATAATTTAAATTAAATTAAAAATTAAAATTTCAAAAATAATATTTTATGATTTATATATAGTCAAAAAATTTATGTTTTCAATCTTTTAATTTTACTCACACACTTTTTATAAATTTTATTATCCATATAAGTAAAATTAAATTTCTTAATTTCTTAAAACTAAATTTATAATTATTTAAGCAGATACATGAGTGTTGTTTAGTTATAATAGAAAAGTTGAATAGATGCAACATAATGTTTTAGTTTTGGAATTTAACAAGTAATTAATAATTTTTATTTTATATATTATAAAATAATTTAAAAATAATTATATTTTCTACATTTCATTTTTATTTTTAATTATTATTTTAAAATACATATTCATTCCTAAAAAATAAAAATTTTAAATTTAGTTTTTACTAATTCATATCTTACATATTGTAAAATTTAATAAATGGGATATAATTAGTTAACATGTAAAAGTTTTGAAGTGAATAAGTTAAAAAAATTTTGTTTCGGACCAAATTAAACTTTGTTGTAGAGGTAATATGGACTGATTAACCGGATTTGTCAAGTTAATGGGATAATTGGTGAAAAAGCTAATTTATGCATTAATTGGCCATCACATCCAAGTTTAGTGGGAAAATTAGCACTTTAGCCCATAAATAACTTATCTTCTAATTATTGAGTGAAGATGGCAGGTTACAGTATAGATCAATAATTAAAAGGGTAGGACCAGAAAAGCAATTTTCATCTACCTGACATTGAAAAATCAAAGCAAATACGTAACCGATTCTGAAGTTGAATTGATAATGGCATGGGGAACAATAATTTTCTGACATTACTCTCTGGTTATTAGGTCACCTAAGAAGTTACTAAAGTGATGCAGGAAAAAAAGTACAATATTCTTGTATTGGGGGATATGCGCCATCTGTTAGAACCTCTATTTTTCAAGGACCATTTTGGTCTAACTGCGACTGATGCATCCATTAACTATACATTTAATGTATTTGAAAAGTAGGTCACAAAATTATCATTAATTAAGTATGACAAAAAAATTATAAATAATTTATATTATTATTTATTTTTATAAATAAATTTTTTAACTTGCATTTTCTATTGTCGTTTTTTTAGTTAACAATTAGTACAAATACCATAAAAGGAAAGAATAAGGGATTTGAGAGCTTCAAACGTACTTTTTTCAATTGAATTTTTACATTTAAACTATTCGAGGGAAGTATTATCTTTTCAACTAAACTATACATCTTGAAAAATGTTTTTATTTATTTTTTTTGCCATAAAAAATATTTCTATTTTATTAAGGAAAGTTATTGGTTTTTCATATATATTTTTTAGAAATTTGTGGAGATACAAGAAGAACTTGAATCAAGTGGTCAAAATAATACGATAATTTATATAAAATTTAAATTAAAAATGTTAATTAATATTAAAAATATTTTTAACTATAATTTTAACCTCGCTAAAATAGTTTTTAATTTTTAAAATGAAAGTTACTACTGTAAATACATATAATAATTCTTTTAAGTTTAAATTCTCTATATGAAGAATCTACTAACACGTTAATAGAGGAAAAAGCAGGCAAATCCATTTTCAAGCTGTCTATGGATATAAAAAAAAAAATCTAAATATTTGTCATCTTTTTCAATTATATTCTAATTTTTATAAAAATATTTTGATTTGGTCAATATTTGACAATTTTTGCAATAGCTTGAATTTTTTATTCAATTAAAAAAGGATAGAAGAAAAAAAAGACAAAATAAGGATAAGACAAAATAGATTAATACCTAAGAAAGAAGAGGCAAAATCACGTGCACAAGAAAAAATTACCACTTAGGCCCCTAAATTTCTCTATTCTTTTATTCCTCCCTCTTCGCCAACTAAATTACATCCGATCACCACCAAATTTTAACCGGAGAGCTTCTTCTCATCATCCTCTTGACATTGAGAGCTTTTGTTTCATTTAAAATGATCTTGAAAATCACCGGCAAGGCTTTTAAGTTTGGCCTAAACTTTCCACCATTGAATTGTCACTACCAAAGATAATTAGTACAACCACCACCATCATGTTTGCTTTGCTTCTACGAGTATGTAGAGACCAACCACATCTTCGAACTACTTCGTTTCGTCTTCTGTTTGAGTTTATTTGGTAAATTCTTTTTTCTCTTCCGATCTCTTAATCTGACAATTATTTAGTGTGTTTGAAGGTATATTTGATGTCTACTTGTTGTTAGGAGTGTGTTGATGTGATTGTTTGGGCAATGTAATTCCAGTGAGAACCTCGACAAGTTCCATTCGTAGAAGTAGTGAAACAGTGATCAACCCAGAAAATTATGACCTAATTTTTATTAAATAGTATAGATTGTAGAGATTAATTTTCGTAACTAAAGCAAAATCTAACCCTTTTTATGGATCGTGAGATAAAAATTCTGAAATAATTTCGATGGAAATTATTCTAATTTTGTTTAAATTATTTAGCTCATCTAAATTAATTCTTTCAGCATTAAAGTGTAATTTAAAGAATTCGCAAGTTAATTTTAATAATTCCTTAATTTAAAAAAAATCTTTAGATTTTAGAAAATTATTAAAAATTATTTATTATTTATTTATTAAATAAATATTATAATTATAGAGAATATCGGAGCAGAAACATCTGATATTGGATAGATGATGATGCATCGGTCGGTTCTCTATACTTATAAGTTAATATTTTGAAATGTGTGTTAAAAATTTATGCATGATAGAATAGTATGATTAATGTTATTACAAAATGATTTATTTAAAAGATTTTCACTTTTAATATTTTTTACTTGGCATTGATTGATATTTATGAATGTTATTTATATTTTACTTGTTCCGGTAATATCTTGTTGTTATTATTGTTACCAATGTTGTTAGTGTTAATATTTTTGCTACTGATAAAGTAAAAGTGCTTTCATTGCTCTCGATATTGTTATTCATGTGTGTATAATATAAGAAAATTAGGGATCTAATATATGAATTTAGAACACAGAAAATAGAATTAATCAGAAATATATACGTACTTGTTTGCGGAATTGAAATAGTATTCACGCGTTGACTTATGATGATAACCACCTAATTCACAGAAAAAATAAAACTGATTAGAAAGAGAAAATAAGAAAGCTAGCTCTTCCTCTCCAGGCTATCAATGAGACAAGCCAAAATAATATACATAAGGATGGAGAGGGGACCTAGCCAATATATTAAAAAACCCTAAGGC
>CATIWM010024298.1:0-52441 GCA_949671775.1 Mallotus repandus | reverse complement strand
AATTTAATTAAAATTGATTAGAATTAAGCCCACTAATTCATTTCTTTTTTCTTTTAAAATTTAATAGACTTAGGCCCATTTTCTTTAGAATTAAAATAAATAGATTTAAGCACACTAATCATCAAAATGTAGGCCCACTTTTAGTTCCATTTCACTTGTAAATAAAATATGTAGATTTAGCTAATTTAAAATTAAAATCAAATGCAGTTTAGATTTAGGGACGTTACAACTTGAATGCATTTTTTATGTTGTTTTTCATGGATTGGTTGCCTTAGGGTTAGATGGATGTTCAATTAGGGTTTAATGAAATTGCATGTAATTAGAGAATAAGATAGTAATTAATAAGATAATTCTAAATGAACACAAGACTAAAAGAAGTTAGTATTTCGTATCCAGAACTCCTGGTTGTGGTGCTAGCTTGTATTAGAGAATCGAGTTACCACCACTTTCGATTTGTCCCAGTTATTACCCTGGGTGGCGACTCCAGATCTCCACGCCATGTCTTTGTGACAGTGGTTAGTGTGTTCCCTAGAGCCCTGAGCTCAAACAATGCCACGGTTGCAATAAACTTGGGTGCACGCTAAACCCCGTTGTCTACAGTGGCGACTCCACTAGGGATAAGAGATACTAATTCTACTTGTGTTCTTTAGAATTGTTTTATTAATTATTATTTTATTCTTGCATTCATTCTTACATGTCCCTACTAGCCGATGGCGTTGGTTTATGGTCCCTTAATTCCATTAGCTTCCTGGGATTGTAAATTGGGTAACCATCACTCTTAGCCTTAACTCGGTTCAAGAGATTACCGGGCTCATCTGACCAGAGTCTGTAACCCAAGTCCTAAAGGGGGGGGGGTAATCTTCTCTTGAGTTTGCAAAAGATGACGGGCCCCTCTGACCTTGGCCTGTAACTCAAGTCTTAAAGGAGGGCATCTTGCTAAGGGAACCTTGACCTTTTCATCGGACTCGGCTCATGTAGTGGCTTAGCAACTTCCCCTAGGATTTACCCAACTTGGTTGTGTATGTTGCCATGAGGTATTTCTATCTATAAAGGCCCAAGCCCATACTTTAAAAACCCATTTGGGCTAATAAAGATTGGGCTACCCTTTTATACTTAGAAATACTATTTCTATGCTTTACTGATTTGAGAGATTTGGCATGCTCGTCGGTTCTTGATATCCCCTATTGATATTGAGGTCCAGACCAAAAATCCTAGGAAAAGAAACTCGCCACGAAACGTGTGTGTGGGAGGAATAAGGTTGGAAGGATGTATGTTGTACACTTGATTTGATACTTGTATACTTGACTTACTACTTGCTATTTGCTACTTGTTGCATAGCATGCGCATCATGCATACATGCATACATATAGTTCATGCATCATACTAACCCTTTGTTTTTTAGCCATCATAGATTCATCCGAGTCTTCCTATGTTTGGGAACGGAAAGGTGGCAGATTAGTGATGACTGATTCAAGCCCAAAGTCTAAAGCCAAAGCGATCCTTTGTAGTTTGGAGAAGAGACCGATCAACCCGCTTTACTTGGAAGCTACACCAACACCAGTCACACAGACAGAAGAGATGGAATAAGGAAATTGAACCCTAGAGGACATCAAAGGAGCATTGATGGATGACATGAGAGAAATGATGCAACATGAATTAAGAAAAGCCCTAGCTGGGTTAATGCCACCTGCTGCTGCACCTCCTATTGCTGCTAATCCACTAGTTGTAGATGCACCACTCGATAATGCTGGGGGGCAACCAATGAATGCTGCTAGGAATGCACTAAATGCTAAAGTGAAATTGGAGGATGTTGAGAACTATATGATTGAGAAAGCAAAGAGGAAATCACTTGAGCAAGTTCAAGAGCTAGAATCTAAGCAGATGAAAGCACTGACTCAGAAGATGTCTAAAATGGAAGAATTGATAAGAGGACAGGGAATGGGATACTCATTTGATTTTGACGATATGATGCAATTTGAGGAAGATAAGCTACCTGATAAGTCCAAGATGCCACGGTTGCAGAAGTTTGATGGTACTGGAGACCCAAGGATCCAGTAGTCACCAAGTTTTTTGTACTATCCTTGGAAGGTATGGCTATTAATTGGTATCATGGGTTAGAGAAGTCTATCCGAGCTAACTAGAGGGAATTGTGTACTGCTTTTATGAAACTATATGATCATAATACCAGGCTTGAGGTGTCTATCAGAGATTTGGAATTAACTAAACAGAAGCCCAATGAATCATTCTCTGATTTCATGACTAGATTCATGAACAAGGCAGGATTAATGAAAAACAAGCTAGCGGAGAAGGATCAGGTTAGGATGATTATTCGAAATGTATCACCTAATTTGGTTGAAAGGTTGCAAATGATGAACCCTAAGACATTTATAGACCTTTATGACGATGGGTTATAAGCTGAGGAGATTGAAAGTGAGAAAAGGAAGATTGCTAAAAGCACTAGAGTAAGAAACTACCTAACTGGGGGCACACAGCAAGGAAATACCAATCAGGCCGTGGAAGTCCATGTCATCCAACAACCCAGGAGATTCTCGAACTTTAACCAACCCTTATCTAAAATCCTAGAACGTTTGATCCAAAAAGGACTCCTTAGACCCTTAAATGTCTCTAAACTGCCAAACCCAAATCTCCCTGGCTTTAACCCAAACAGTTACTGTAAGTTTCACCAAGGTCCTGGCCATTCTACTGACTCTTGTATGCGTTTTAAACATGAAATCCAAAACCTTATAGACTCTGGAAAAATCACAAACCCTAAAAATCCGAACACCAAAAATAATCCTTTCCTAAACTACCAAAATGTTCCACCCTCAACCACCATGATGATTAATTCAGGAGTTAGTGAGGAAGAAGTACTAAGCTCCTTTGAGGACCTAGACCTTAAAACTAATGAGAATACTCCTGATGCCCCTAAACAATCCTAGAGAGGAGTTGAAGATTTATTGGGCCAACCTTCTGGTAAATTCGATTATAAAGTATTTATTCCAAACCACCTTCTTATGATATCCCTATTGAATCAATCACACCCGAAGGATGGGGTGATGAATGTGGAGATGACAATGAGCCAACAAGTGTGAATAGTGAGAAATCCGAGGCTCCTAAGTAGCCACAACAAGGAGTTAAAGATTTGTTAGGACAACCCTCAGGCAAGTTTGACTACAAAGTATTTTACACTAAGCCATATTCAAGTGACATACCCCTTGAAAAAATAGTGCCTATTGGATGGGGAGATGAATTTGAAGAGGAGGACAAGGAAGGCTATAATTTTCGGATTGACAATACAGAAGTGAACCATGGTTGCCGAGAATAGTTGCTACATCAGCCACCTTAAGACTTAGCATCCCTAGCATTTAGAATAGAAAATAAATTTTTTGTGTTTTCTTTTAGTGACATTTTAGTTTCTTTGGAACTTTTACTTTTTTGATCGATAATAGGAATTCTTATCATGCTTACTTGTGTGGTGTGCATCTTGATGATACTGCACATTATAATATTGATTAAATATGTATGTTTGACATAAATCCAATTTTAACTATATTCATTCAGCCTGGGCACGAATGAAAATTCAAAGACCAGTCATATATCACATGATATAACTTTTAAGGAAAGAAAAAATTTGAGAGAATAAGAAAAGAGAAAAATAAAGAAAAATAAAAAATAAATGAAAGGGTTAGCCAGGTACAAATGAGAGAAAAATATTATGTGAGAAAATTTTGAAAGGACTAACTAATGACAAGAGTTGTATCATGTGATGTAATGAATGTTCTCATTTTGGCCCTAATGAATGAGTAAAGTTTAATTTGAATTTATTGCTCAAATATCGCATATTCGTCTTTATCATATTGCATAAATATCTGAATGGTAAACACAAAACATAATGAAAGATAAAAATCAGAGCTATGAGATCATTATTTTAGTTTTATTTTCTTTTTTGTCGCTCCTTTGTGATTTTGATTGTAAAACCAAGTGTCTTTTTGTATCTAGAGAATTTAGGCAACCCATACCTTGTAGTTATCCTCAATCATGACAGCAACATCAAGCCTCATATTCTGCTAAAAAATTCTTCAAAGCTATAAATTCCACTTTGACCAACCTCTATTAAGAGTGAGACTAATGACAAACATGAAGAAAATTATTAGAAACCGGGAGCAAAATGTAGCTCTGGGGGCAGTTTGGGGACAAAACAGTGAGTCTGCACTCAAAGACTGAAGATGAACATTGAAATATAGGAGTTAGCAAGCAGAAAAACGAACTACATGCAACGGACAATAGTTCATCCATATAACAATTATTAGATAATGGACTTCATCCTTCAGTCGATTATCTGTTAAAGGAACTACATCAGAAGCTTTAGCATCAGAAGTACCAACCTTGAAACATTCAAGGCTCAAATTTGCAAGTTGTTAACAAAGGACATTATTCTCACACTCTGAGCTGCGAGCATAACTCTACTCCACAGAAGACCTGTTAGGATCATGCATATCATACATAACATGCATACACTTGCATAAATATATTGTGAAGTACTTGTTTTCCATGGTAAAAGATTTTTGAGAAAAGTCAAGATTATACAAATACTCTGCTACTAATATTCAAAATTAGTGTTGTAAAGTACATGAAAGTAGTCAGCGTCTGAAGGAGTGAAAATAGGAAGGATGATACTATCAAGATGAACCAGATCCTTAATGGGCCTATCTAATAGGGAGATATCATTGATGGTAGCACTTGCAGAAGTCTTATCCTAGGCAATCTCAAAAGGAATATGCTTCAGGAGATGAACCTGAATGCATTTTTGACAACCATAAGACTATTTCAGTAGAGATGAAGCATCGAATCCAGTTTCTCTCAACTTCTAATATGAAGGACTAACACACCAGCAATGCAGCTATCAGCCAGAAAAGGGAAGAATGCATTCAATACTTGAGATAAATGCACTCTCAAATTCTTCTCATTATGAAATAAATCCTGCTAACTCCTAAACCTTTTGTAGGGAATGTTAGGGCGAGAAATGAGGCCTTTATTATAATATCAATGGAAATGGCAGTAAGACAAATTCAGGCCTATGCCATGACTTCAAGGGCAAAGTATCAAGATGCTTGTGATCTGAGATATCATTAACATAATCAAAAGGGAAGAAGAAAAACAAAAGGGAAAAAAGGAAAAGAACTAGCGCGAAAGTAAGAATGGGCAAGCAGGAAAATGCCAATCATTAATCAAAATATCACTTGTGGGAAAAATATCCTGACAAATGCTCAAGGGAAGTAACACAACTCTATCCCTTTAGTTATGCAATAAAGTGCTTCCTCAATAAAAAATATTGAAAGTAAATTCATCTAGTTCATAAGATCGTGTGTGAAAACTTATCTCATGAACTTTCGGTCTTAATGACTCTTTTTTATTAGCTTGGTAGAGTTTGGATGTCTAATTGACGATTTCGTATTGAGAGTTTCTAAACTCTAATCAATCTAATGCTCACTCTGCACCCGAACGAGGGGAAGAATATGCAAAATCAAAATCTATGGACTTGTAGCATAAACTGCTTGTATTTAGAGTATCATTTCAGTCTTTTTGATTAATAAATGTGCATCCAATCTACTCCAATGCTCAAATTGAGTAAGATTACAAAATCCCTTGACGGTATCCACGCTGATTAGTATAAGAAAGGCGAAGGAATACTAAGAGGAGAATTGAAATAAGAGCAAGCATTTCTAATCTACTCCAATGCTTAAAAATGAGTAAGAGTATCAATGTGAATCTTCTAGTGGTATCCACGCTGAGTAATACGAGAAAGGCGGGCGATAACTAAAAGAGGACCATGTTAAAAGCTATTCTATTTACTCCAATGCTCTAAACAGAGTATGAGTATCCAAAGGACCTTTCCAACAGTATCCATGCTGAGTAATATGAGAAAAGCGGGGAATACTTGGATAAGGAAGAAAAGCACATCAATAACTCAAAGACTATTTTGATCCTCAAAATTCGATTTGTTTATGCTCAATTTCTACAAGTTTTGTTTAGTGAGTTCTCCTTAAATTTAAGTGTGAAAGTCAGCTCTTCACTTGGTAAATAATACACTCTCAGCATAAGGTGGTTAATGATATCTCTAACTTTGCGAATGGCAAATAAATGATAGTCATGAAAATAAAAAATTAGTGGGATTCATTGAATGCACATTATCTTGTGATAAATTATGAATTTGCTTAATTTAATGCACTTTTGTATAATCATCATGCTAAAATTGACCTTAACAAAATTTTAAATGCAAAAGAAAATACACTCAACATGTTTCATCAACACCGACATTATCAAGTCAAATCAAAGTCATCGAGCAATGAAGGCAGCTGATCAAAGGCAATCAACAGAGAAATTCAAAGCAATTAGTCAGCATCAATACAAAATTCCAGTTGATGTGAAATTCAAAAGGTGATCTTTTTTTTTTCGCACACCGTATTCACTTAGTTATACGCTACATGGCATCTATAACTTCCATTCACTCAGCTATACACTACGTGGTGGCTATAACTCTGATTCACTCAGTTATATGCTATATAGTAGCTATAACATGAATTTGAAGTTCATTTCATTATATGTTACACAGTAGCTGTAATAATATTATGAATTCACTTTAGCTAGACACTATACAATAGTTATAGCACAAGTTGCTAGACGCTCCACAGGACCTATAGCACCTTTCACACACTCTTTTGCTAGATGTTCCATATGAACTATAACACATTTTTGAATCACAAATTCACTAGATGTCCTATAGGGAATATAGTGCAATTAGCTAGAATTCCCATAAGGAATATAGTTAATTTCTTCAATTCATTTCATTAGACGTCTTATAGGGAATATAGTGCAATCAGCTAGACACTACACAGTAGTGATAGCATCACAGCTAGACATCTCACAGGAAATATAGCTATTTTCAAATCAACATTATACGACCGAGAATAGTATATTTTCAAATCAACACTATACGACTGAGTATAGTGTATTTTTCAAATCAACATTATATGTTCGAGTGTAGTGTATTTTCAAATCAACACTATATGCCCGAGTATAGTGTATTTTTTTGAATTAACACTATACGATTGAGTGTAGTGTATTTTCAAATCAACACCATACGATCGAGTATAGTGTATTTTTCAAATCAACACTATACATCCGAGTATAGTGTATTTTCAAATCAACACTATACATCTGAGTGTAGTGTATTTTCAACACTCTACGTCGGAGTGTAATGTATTTTCAAATTAACACTATATGTTTGAGTATAATGTATTTTTTTAAGTCAACACTATACGTCCAAGTGTAGTGTATTTTTAAATCAACACTATATGTCCGAGTATAGTGTGTTTTTCAAATTAACAATATACGACCCAGTGTAGTGTATTTTCAAATCAACACTATACGTCTGAGTGTAGTGCATTTTCAACACTATACATCCGAGTATAGTGTATTTTCAAATCAACACTATACGTTCAAATATAGTATATTTCCAATCAAAACTATACGTCTGAGTATAGTGTATTTTCAAATCAAATTTCATTAGCAGTTATGGACTGTAGCATCAAAAGTGAGCAACAAAGGGGTTGCAGCTACACGCAAGCAATTATGGACTGCAGCATCAAAGGTGAGCAACAAAGAGGTTGCAGCTAAATGCGAGCAGTTATGGACTATAGCATCAAAAGTGAGCAATGAAGGGGTTGCAGCTAATCGTGAGCAATTATGGAACGTAGCATCCAAAGTGAGCAACGAAAGGGTTGTAGCTACACGCAAGCAGTTATGGACTGTAGCATCAAAGGTGTGCAATAAAAGAGTTACAACTAATTGCGAGCAGTTATGGACTGTAGCATCAAAAGTGAGAAACGAAGGGGTTACAGCTACACGCAAGCAATTATGGACTGTAGCATCTAAAGTGAGCAACGAAGGGGTTGCAGTTAATTGCGAGTAGTTATGGACTGTAGCATCAAAGGTGAGCAATTATGGATTGCAGCATCAAAGGCAAACAATAAGAGGATTGCAGTTAATTTAAAACTTGCCAGCAATTATAGATTGCAGCAGCACAAAGCTTACATCATGGAAAGATGAACACAATGTTGCACGATTCAGTGTTATAGGCAAACGCTCTGTAACACGTTAGGTACGTATCCTAACTCATTACCTTATAAATTGTGTGCTCATTTACTTTGTTGCAATTTGCCAAGTAAACAGCGACTAAGGGGGGCAATTGTAAGCACCCAATTTCGGGATGACTAAAGCATGGATACGATAGAGGACCCAATGATGAAAATTGACTGTGAAATTAGGTTTATTGAATTTGATTTATTAGTTTTGAACTAAATTGAAAATTATTTTTAAATTTTATTTATTTAATTAATTATATATATAATTATTTTTTTAATTATTATTATTATTTTTTAACAAATTTTCAAAAATATCAAAAAATTAAAAAAAAATAAAAAATACAAAATTTCAAAAATAATAATAATAAATAAATAAATAAAATTGGTTGAATGGCCAAAGGCCCATTTACCATTTTCAAATTGAAAAACGTTTTCAATTTGAAAATGGCCACAAATGGCCACTGTTGGCCATTAAATTGGCATTTGATCGAAAATACTATATTTCCGATTTGGCAATTTTTTTAATTTAATTTATTTATTAATTTATTTTTTGAAGATTATTTTATTTTATTTTATTAGTTGTTGTTTTTATTTTATTTAATAAATATGTTTGTTTTTTTAGATAAATAATTAAAAATAAATTGTTTTTATCTTGGACTCTATGTTGGGTTACATGTTGTGTCTTTTATAAATACGTGATCAACTAACTTCACAGGGGGAGGCTAGGGTTTTTATGATTTTTCTCTGCATTTTTTGATTCTTAGCCGTCACCCAAAAAAAACACAATTCTCTTTCTTTGATTTCTATGTACTTTTCTTTTGCTTCTGGCCATAATCACATCCAAATAAATCAAAAATCACAGACAAACACAACAAAAGCCACAGGTTTTAATTAACGGTGATCACCTTCTGAGGGGTAATCAATACTGCATCCTATTCTCAAATCTTCATCTCTTTCTTCTTTTATTTTGATTTTGATTTTATTTTTTTATTTAATTTTTGTTTATTATTTTTCAATCATTCATTAACTAATTTTTTGTTTTGTTTTTTTCTATTTTCATGATGGTAGGAGTACTCTAAACTGTGGAGTGATTTGACCCATGGAGAACCCATGAAAATCTATAGAATGCTATGGATTAAATTCTGTATTTTAACATAAATTTAAGATTTTTTTATCATTTTGTGTTATTTTATTTATTTGGCTTCATGAGTTGTATTTAATTTTATTTTATTAATCTGTGCATAGGTTGTAATAGCCCCAATAGTGTGGAACAATAAAATATTTACTTTTTTTACTTTTTAAAATCAATTAGTAAATTAGGGTTTATTAGGTAAACCTTAATTAAAATCAATGGTGGCTTAAGATTAATTTTAGGTTGTATGTAATTAAAATTAGGGTTAGAAAAATCACAGGATGTTTGTTTTTTATTTGTTATTTTTTTTATTTGGCCTTGTTTGTTATTTTTTATTCATTTTGGGCCCCAAACCCATGTGTAGGTCTAACTCACTAATATAATAGGCCTTTAAAATTAAATTTAGGATTAATTAAATTTAAAATCAATTTAGGCCTATTTAGGTTAATTTAGACCTTAGGCCCACTTTATGTAGTTTAAAATAAATTTAGACTTAGCTCAGCCCATTAAATCATTTCTTTTAAAATAAATAGATTTAAGATCATTTTATTTAAATTAAAATAAGTAGAATTAGGCCCATTAAATCAAATCCACTTTTTTCTTAAATTTGGTAGACTTAGGCCCACTTTTAGAATTAAAAATAATAGAGTTAAGTTCACTAATACAATTAAAATTTAGGCCCACTTTTAGTTCCATTTCACTTGTAAATAAAATATATAGATTTAGTTAACTTAAAATTAAAATCAAATGTAGTTTGGATTTAGGGACGTTACACCTCAAATGCATTTTTTTATGTGTTTTTTCATGGATTGGTTGCCTTAGGGTTAGATGGATGTTCAATTAGGGTTTAATGAAATTGCATATAATTAGGGAATAAGATAGTAATTCATAAACTAATTCTAAATGAACACAAGACTAAATGAAGTTGGTATTTCGTATTCAGAATTCCTGGTTGTGTTGCTAGCTTATATTAGAGAATCGGGTTACCACCACCTTCGATTTATCCCAGTTATTACCTGGGTGGCGACTCCTCATCTCCACGCTATGTCTTTGTGATATAGTAGTGTGTTCCTTAGAGCCCTAAGCTCAAACAGTGTCGTGGTTGCAATAAACTTGGGCGCACGCTAAACCCGCCGTCTACAACCATCATCCGAGGCCAATACATCTCCTTGTTATCCATGGCTACTACAGCCTCCAGGAGTGAATTGATTAGAACCTCAGTGTCAAAAAGTTGAACATTCTAACCATCTTATACTGCTTCGAGTGCAAATTCGGGGTCTGAGCCTAAGGAACTCCAGTCTGACAAGTAAAATCCAGTTGAGACCCTGAGGTAGCTTCAAATTCCTTTGGCATGGGACATAGCTCTACCATGTTGAATCTGAAGACATATTTCTGGGAATCCCAAAATTGAGCAAGAACATGAAGGAATGGGAAATTGATCTTCCTCGCCTATAAGGATCAAAAAATAGATAGATGAAACGGCTCCAATTTAGCCCAAGATTCACCATCCAATCTTTTCAGGATCGACTGTAGTTGTTTCAAGCTTCTTTAAGTCATATTGGGAGTTCAGAATATGTTTAGAGAGAGAAAATGAAGAAAATGGTGGAAATAGAAATAGGGGTTTTTTTAGAGAAGGTAGGGATTTTAAAAGGACTGCAGGACTATCGATGAGATGATCGCCACTTTGAAAAGGCGACACCTCATTAAGATGAGGCGATTGCCTCTTAAGCAAGAAGTGAAGAGGCGATGCCTCATTAAAGAGGCAATCGCCTCTCTACTAGAGAAGGAATGAGTTTTGGGGCAAAATTGCGTGGTTTTAGTTGTAAATACAGAATTCAGATATATAAAAAAATAGTTCATACAAATCAAGAACACTTAATTACTTCTGAAATTGAAATTAGTTGAAATAGAAATTAATTTTAAAGTATCCCATCTGAATAAAATGTGAAAAGTTTATAAACTTTAGAATTAATAGTATATTGTCTTCAGAATCAAAAAGGGCTCCTAATCTAATGAGCATTTGGATTTGTGCTCTCAAAATCCTCACCTTCCTCGGCATCACCTCCATCCTCAGCATCATTGTCTGTATCCTCATCAATCTGAAGCACCTCAATTTAGCACTCAAGGGTGGTGATCCTCGCCTAGCTGGCCTCATTGCAATCCTATCCAAGCAAATACGAAGTAAGTAAATCATGCAAGCATGCATATATATAGGCATAGGAAGAATGCTTACCTCCACTGTTGGTTGATATCCAATATATAATCTCTCTAGGCCCTAATTAGCCTATACATATACTAAACTTGCTCCAAAGGAATTTGCATTATTAATAAAATGATTAATGTTAACAAACCTATCAAGAATGATTCAAAAAATAGGTCAAGGATGAACTTTCGTGAGTAGTCCCCTCAAAGATGCATGTTGGCTCAAAACTCTCGTCTAAGGTCAAGAACTGTTGGGATAACTCCCTGGGAGGAACCCAACAACAAGCCAGAGGATCAAGAACATGAACGAAGCTGTTAGCAACTACTCGTGATGCAGAACTGGAATGAGCGATGGGAGGTCTAATCTGCTGCGCTTCGATTGATGTACCCTCTGTACCCTGATCTGTGCAAGGTCTCTTGGGAGGTCTCTCCCGTGCTTTGGGTCTAGCGTGAGGTATAGGTCTAGTAGCCATAACTTGAAAATGAGAAATCATATCAGAACATGACAATTTAAAAGATATGAGCTGAGAATCAAACATATACCTGAGAGGTGGAACCAATAATCAAGGGCACTCATTGTAGGAGGTGAGTTTGAATGAAGTCTGTGTACTGATTCTTCACCCGCATAGTATGATCAGTGGCCAGCTCTCCAATAAAAGCCCAATCAAGCTCCTCACCCTCTAACTCATATGTCCAAAAGATGTACCGGGGATGAGACTTGGGGAAACGTCTCGCTCGGGGACCCCCACACTGGTTATAAACCTTCTTGTCGAGATACCACATGCGGCAATCAGAACCTCAGAGTAGGACTCTCTACAAAGAGAGTGGCCTAGATCGAACCATTTTAGGGTTCCACATGTTCCCTGGCCCCCATGGGTCACTCCGTATCTATAAAAAATGCAACAGGTAAGTGAACATAATCAATAAAATACTAAAAAGGACTTTAGGTTTTGTAGGTTTCACCTCTGAAGTTAAAGAGTTCAGCTGCTCTTAGTGGATGTGTACGCGGGCCAGATGCCTTTTTCAAGTACGACTAGCATCCCACCTCTTGACAAATGATCTCCTACACAAGATATCCTGGCGATAAGCTTTAACTCTAATCCCCAGACCTGCAAAGAAAAGTTATCAACAGATGATAATGAAAATTTTCAAACTAAATCAAGAGAAGAGGGAAAGTGGCATGCTAGAAGCCACAAAACCTCTTCACTCCATGCACCACCTCGTCCATACTGTAATATAAGTATGCCAAAGTGTAGCTGCCTCAGTTATAAGAGGACACCAGATCTAGATCCCAGAGCGACATCAAAAATATTATATCGATGGAGCTAGTAGTGTCAGCAAAAAGGGTGGTGCCAAGTAAGTATATCAAGAAGGCTTGCACCACCTGATCTATCTCCTGAGGAGTAGTAATCGCTACAACTCTCTCTCAAGTGTAAAAGCTTTGAATCGAGTCAAGCTTGATGGTATGAGACCCCTTCCTGTTCGAGACCATACCAAGGAGGTGCTCAACATAAGTAATTATGTCTGAAGTCATCTAATGCAAGCTTGCTTCAAAGGAAGCGGAATCTCCAACACATGTGATCCCGGTGATGGCAGTAAATGCAACAGGATCTAGAGTTAGCTCTCCAAAGGGAGATGAAAGGTGTGCATGGTATCAAACTACCTCTCCATTAACGTATGAAGGGGCTAGTAATCCGTCTTCCCCAACTCCTCCTAGAGAGAAAGAATGAAGTCCTCGAAGCTAGTGTCCTGGATTCGGTCCTTCTAGTCATCTGTGAGCTTGTTATAGAAAACTTGGGCCTTATGAAAGTTCCCAGCACCCTTAAATGCCTGGGCATTGTGCTACAAAAAGAAATCAGGGGGTTAAATTAATATAATGCTATTTAGATGTTTTTTGGTATTTTAGATTAAAGAAATAAGAAAAAACAGAAGAAGAAAAGAAAAAATAGAAGAAGAAAAGAAATCTCCTAATCAAAAGACGATGACTCTGTGAAAAAGGGGCGATGCATCTTTGCTAAGAGGCGACATCCCCTATGCATGTGATATCCTGATAATGGTTCAAAGAGGCGAACGACTCTTTGCTAAGAGGCGATGCCTCTTCAAAGAGGCAATGCCAGATTTCTAAGAGGTGACATCTCTGTTCTAAATGCTTTATGTCAAAGACACAGTTGCCTCTTCTCGAAGAATCAATCGCCTTATCTAGGAGGCAATCGCCTCCTCGATGAGGTGACATGTTTATAAGTCAAAGAACAGCATGCTATTTGTGATTTTTTCCACCCAAATTCATGATTTTTATTCAAATTAATCCTGTTTTTAGCCCTAATTGATAAATAAATATTCATCCATCCTAACTCAGTGCAATTTTGCAGGAAAAATGAGAAGATTTGAGTACTAACCTCTTCGGATGCCAAAGAACCAATGTGGCACTTTAAATCTACGAGTAGAGGGATGGTATCTCCTCTCGTGAATCTAAGATTGCATAGAGAATGAATGGTAGGTGATACAGGATCCCAGTCTGGCAAATCTGGCATTCTTCCGATGTCCATTTTTGAAAGATGAAAATGTGAGAAAGAAAAGAAAAAGAGAAAGGAAGAAAGGAAAAAAATGGAAGAGAAAGGGAGGAAGAGAAGAAAATTTGTCCTTTTATATTTAAAAAAATATTATTAATAATAATGAAAGTAAACTGTTTTATTTCTTGGGTGTAACATTGAAATGGATATTGTCAGGTTAGAGATTTTCTTATAAAAATACCAGTCAAAAGTGTCTAGTCAGGCAATGAATCCCTAAAGTGCATCTTCTTTATTAAGTGACTAGTCGAGTAATGAATCCTCGAAGTTCACATTTCGAGAAGTGTATGGTCGGGCAATGAATCCCCGAAGTGCATCTTCTTCACCAAGTGACTGGTCGGGCAATAAATCCCCAAAGTTCATATTTTGAAAAGTGACTGGTAGGGCAATGAATCCGCGAAGTTCCATTTTAAGAAGTGTCTGGTCGGGCAATGAATCCCCAAAGTGCATCTTCTCCACTGAGTGACTTCTCGCGCCCAGAAAATTCAAGAATCATGCCTCAACTATTAATGAGTAGCTGATCAGGCTAGGAAAACCTAAGGAACACAGCTATATTTCTGTCTTTCTACTGAGTGACTTCCCGAGCCAGGAAAACTCGAGAATCATGCTTCAACTATTAATGAGTAGTTGATCGGGCCAGGAAAACCTAACAAACACGGCTATATTTCTATCTTTTCTATTGAGTGACTTCTCGAGCTAGGAAAACTCGACAATCATGCCTCAACTATTAATGAGTGGTTAATTGGGCTAGGAAAACCCGAGAAACATAGCTACATTTCTGTCTTTTCTACTGAGTGACTTCTAGAGCCAAGAACACTCGAGAATCATGCCTCAAATATTAATGAGTGGCTTATCGGGCCATGAAAACATAAGGATCACAGTCATGTTTCAAGTTAAAAATTGACCTTTCAAGTTTGAATTCCCAACACTGATGGCACGAGCGAAGCTCGAAGGTCAGGTATGTTTTCCCCTTAATTTTGTTGCGCATGTTGCTTTTTTGAAAATTGATTTTATAAATCTATTCTTTTAAAAAAGTAAGGGGGCAAACTGTTGACACCTTCTATTTGGTCAGTCCATAATGAAAGCCCGATGATAAGATAGAACAAATTTTAAATACAAGAGGACCCAGAACTTTCTTTAGAAATGGATTTAAGAGCCCAAAACACCTAGTCAGAACCCAAAACTTTAAATTTAAGCTCAAAAGCCCATTGACCCATGGCCCAAGCCCAGGCTTGGGCAGAAGAGGCAACGCCTCTTTTATCTAAGCCCAATGAGGTGTCGCCTTAACAAAGAGGCAACGCCTTATCGAAGAGGCGACGCCTCTTTAATGGCCGACCTACTTTGCATTAAAAGCTATTTATTATTGCATTAAGTAAGAAATGGCCCACATTATCACTGATCTAAATATTTGGACGGAAGATGGGACTTTTGGGGCAGAATTGAGTTGGAAAAGAGGAGGGTAATGATGAAGAATAATGATCTTTTATCTCAAGGGGTTTTTTTAGGAAAATGGGAAGAGAAGGTTAGAGGTTTAAAAGGGAGGTCTTTCGGCTGGTTAAAAGAGAGGTTAGCCATTCTAGAAAAAAAAAGAAAAAAAAAGGAAAAAATGAGAGAATGTTTTGAGAAGAGAAAAAAAGGGAAAAAGAAGTAGAAAATAAGGGAGGAATAAGGGTCTTAAGCTTAAAGAGTTGATTTTCTTAAGGAAGAAGAAGGCTTTCTTATATTCAAAACATTCAAGTCAATTAACCAAGCTCTAAGGGATAAGTTAGGAGCACCAAACATGTTCAAATCAGTGACAATCCCCACTTTTAAGGTTAAAGTTGTTATTTTATATAAAAGTTTAATTCCTTGAATTTCCATACTTGCCTTTGTGCTTATTACCTATTTGAGGTCATACAGAAGGCCTGAGCATGTGAAATATATAATTTCAATTGTAAGTTTCAGTGCATTTATATGTAAATTAAAGTTGCTTAGGATTCAAGAAAAATATAGATTTATGTGTTCCTGTTGAAGCAGCGCCATCTCTTCAAAGAGATGTCGGTTCTTCATGATAAAGCGAATTGTGATCGCCTCTTGGCTAAGAGGTGATGCCTCTATGAAGAGGCACCGCCTCTTTACCAGAGTCCTACATGAATCAGCTTTAAATTCTATTGCCTATTTTGCATGATTTATGTTTATCTTGTACTTGTTCCATGTCATATCCCCTATTTTACATGTAGACATCATGACACTAGATCTAATTAGGTATTTATTCATGTGTAAGCAAGTATTCATGCCTATTCCGCATACCTTAACTTTTTTTTTTTTTTTGTAAATAATAATTGTCATTTCGTGAGAAAGGCTAATCCTTGAGTTTTGCAGGAATCCTAGAGTGATTTTAATCAAATCATCAGGAGTCCATCTCCTTAATTAGTTCTTGAGAGGATTTCTTGATGATTTAGTTTTGATTTATTATCTTATTTTTGGTTTATTTTAAGTTATTTATAGTTTATTTTACTTTTATTTGAAGTAAAGTGTTGTAATCCCTACTCCCTTCCCCCATTTATTTGATATGCATTTGTGTAATTTATATTTTGATTAAATGTTCGAGCTATAATCACGTAAACCAAGACTAATGTGCAAACTCGGGTTAAAAAGTAAAATTGAAAATGATTGTAATTCACATGGTAGTAAGGAAATAATTAAATAATCAAAGGTAATAAACTACAAAACTCACACGGAGGCCAACTACAAGGTTGGGTAGGCATTCCAAAAGCCCATACCAAATTTCTAAACTCAATCTCTGATGACGACTTCTGGGAACCTCTGTGGAATCCAGTTGCTGTATAGTGTGTCCCTACTTTCATCTGGGTGGCGACTCCCTCTCTATTTTGGGCCACAAGCCCATTATGTATTTTTAAGCAGGCCCTGAGTTTGCACAGTGTCGTGGTTGCCAAACACTGGGGCGTGCGACTAACCCCGCCACCAACAAATAGGTTGTAAATTCTCAAGTGATATGCATGATAATTCCTAATAACCTAAATGTATGAAATAAAAAAACATATAAAATGCATGAGATGCATGATCCCCCTTTTTTATCATATTATAAACTAAACAGAAATTGACTCAAAATAAAACACAAAAGGACAAAAAAAATTACTTAATAAAATTCAACTTACACCACCACATTTAAAATCAACGTTATCCTCAATGTTGGTAAATTAAAAGAAAAATTAGGAATTCAGATAATGAATAAATTATTTTGAAATTAAAACTTACTGCCCTTTTCATGTTCAACACTTATGTGATCATTGGTTGAGTTGCTCAGTCTTTAATTCTCAATTTTCTTTCAATTTACCTGAAAAAAAATTATGGGTGGATATGAATTTTAAACACATAAAAAAGAATAAAAAAATAAACAAGATGAAAACTAAAAAACTTGGTTGAGCCCCCAAGAAGCACTTTCTTAAGGTTTTTAAGCTAGACCATTGCATGCTCTATTTGCTTAGATCTATCACATAGGCAAGTTGGTAGAAATCCTCCATTTTGCCTCCATAATGCATCTTCAATCTTTGCCCATTAACCTTGAACTTCTCTCCTTATTTGTTCGTTAACTCAACAACTCCATAGGGAAAAACTTGGGACACTGTAAATGGTCCTGACCATCTAGTCTTAATCTTCCTTGGAAACAATCTCCACCTCAAGTTGTAAAGTAACACATGATCTCCATTTTCAAAATGTTTTATCCTTGTATATATCTCTTTATATATCTCTTTGTAACACTTATTCTCTAATCTCAAAGTTTTGATCCTTTTTTTCAATAAATTCACCAATGAAATGTCCTACTCCTCACTGAGTTTAGATGGCACAATTACAGGTAATGTCTTATTCTCCCTTAAGAAATTGTAACTCAAATGATCTGGTAAAGGTTTTAGGTCGAGCTTTAGTGGTTTTTCGATAAAGGGAGGTATGGGTTATGTGTCTAAAGGTATGGGTTTTTCACAATGAGTCATTAGGTTTTGATGTTTAAGAAACCCTTCTTCTTCAGAAGAATGTACTTATAAACACTTCTCTATATTCTCAAAATCATAAGATTTTGCCAACCTCCCTCATTGGACTTCATTCACACAATCATCAACCACATCAACTCTTATACAAAAATCATTTTGAAAAGGATGTTTTATACCTTGGTAGATGTCAAACTTACAGCTCTCATCCCCCACTCTCAATGTGAGTGTCCCATCATACACATCAATTATAGCTTTTGCAGTATATAAAAAAGGCATACTAAGAATCAAGGTAACATCTTCATCCTCTTCGAAATTGAGAAATACGAAGTCAAATTGACAAATGTACTTCTCGGCCTTACTAGCACATCCTCTACTATGCCCTCTGGTTCCTTAACTGTCCTATCTGCAAGCTAAAATTTGATGTTTGTGGGTCTTGTTTCTCTTAGTCTCAATTTTCTGTAAATTGACAAAGGCATCAAATTAATTGAAGCTCCTAAATCACATAAAGCTTTTTGAAATTTTAAATTTCCAATAGATCTTGGAATAGTGAGACTCCCTGGATGCTTTCTTTTTGAAGGAAGTTTACTAGAAATAATTGCACTACACTCCTTAGTAAGTGTGACTGTCTCAAACTCCTACAGCTTCTTTTTGTTGGAAATAAGCTCGTTTAAGAATTTTTTATACTTTGGCATTTGAGTTAGACATTCCACAATAGGCATATTGATATGGAGTGTCTTGAACCTTTCCAAAGATTTTGCAAATTATGGATCATGCTCTTATTTCTTCAGCTTTAGAGGATATAGAACTAGAGGTTTATAAGGTTTTATTAGTGGTGATTTTGGTTTCTACTTATTCTTGTCTTGAACTTCTAGCTCCTTCTTCACTTGTACTTCAACCCACTCATCTTTTTATTCTTTTTCCTCTTCCTTTTTCTTTTTCTCATACTCCACTATTGCTTTTGGGAGTTGGATCTCTATTCCACTTCTCAAGGTAATAGCCTTCAACTGCTTTTTTGGATTCTTCTCAGCGTTGCTTAGCAATGAATCTTGATTTCTCAATGATAAAAGAATTTGCCAATTGCCCCACTTGCATCTCTAAATTATGAATAGAGGAAGTGTGGTTTCTGAACATAAGTTGAGTGTCCTGGTACATCTGCTCAAATCTACCCTCCAACTTCTTTGTTGCTTCATCTTGTTAATTTATCCTTGCAAAAATCATGTCCATGAACCCCTTTATCTTGCTTTCCAAAGAAGATGATGAAAATAAAGCTCTCTCTTACTGAAAATGAGGCTGATTTTGATGATAAGCATTTTGACCTCCAAAACCCAGTGGAACTTGTGGTCTTCACTGATTATTCCTTTGGTTGCTCCATGAAAAGTTGCGATGATTCCTCTAACTGGGGTTATAAGTATTACCATGCACTACATTTCATTGTTGATCATTATTGAAGTTGCTCATATAGTTGACATTTTCCATAAGCAATCCTTGCATCAATTGACACTCTATAGTAGGATGACCTCCTTGACACAATTCACAAGAGGACAACAATAAAGATGTAGAAACTACATTAACACTCATCTTATCCATCCTTTTTGTTAAAGCATCTAACTTTTCATTCACCATGGTTAAATTATCAACTTCAATTGACCATCCTTTCCTTAATATGGCCCTCTAATTAGTCCACAAACCTTGTGTATTTGTTATCTCCTCAAAGAGATCAAGAGCATCTTCTGGTGTCTTTGACATAACAGTCCTATTAGCTACTGCATCTATGTTTACATGAATAGAGGGCTTAACACCTTTATAAAAGGATTAAGCCAAATCTTATGATGGAATCAACTGTGGTGGGCACTGCCTTTGAATATCTTTGAATCTGTCCCAACATTCGTAGAAGCTTTCATCCTCTCTTTGGTAAAAAGAGTTGATTTCATTTTTGATCTTCAGTACTTTAGTTGGTGGAAAGTACTAATTGAAGAAGGCTATGTACAATTCTTGCCAAGTGGCAATAAAATTGGGAGGCAAGCTTGTAAACCACCTTTTGGCCCTGTCCATCAAAGAAAATGGGAAGAGAATCAATCGAATTGCTTTAGGCTGTACTCCATTCATCTTGAAAGTTGTTCAATACTCCAAGAATCGAGTCATATGACCAATCATATCCTCATGTGGTAACCATCCGAATTATGAATTTTGGATCATTTGGATCATGGTCGGCTTAATTTTGAAGTTGTTTGCTACAACCGTCGGCCTCACAATTAGAGTTTTGTCACCTTGGACATTAGGACTCACAAAATTTATCAAAGTCCTTTGTGTATTTTGCCCATTTTGTCCATTCTCAGCTGCTTGCTACCTCTGATGTGGGTCTCTTCCTTCTTCTTCACCATTCATTATGTTAATCTATTGTTTACTCATTTTGCGCATTGCCTTTTCAAGCTCCAAATCAAGTGGTATCAATGGGATTCCTTGGTTGCTTGCACTTTGTGTAATGTGCATACACTAACACAAATCCCTACAATACCACAAACACAATTGAAACTAAGAAAAGAAAACTAAAAAGAACGTCTAAATCAAACAACATAATTTTCTTAACAATATAATTTTTGGCAAACCCTGGCAACATCGCCAAAAACTTCGTGTGTAAAATTTATAAGTATACCAAATTGTGCAAGTAATAAATAAAGATCATCCCATAGAGATTGCATATTGAATATTGTAATAATCAAGGTGTTTGTTTATCTAGACACTAAAAATTAATTTTTAGAATAAAATAAACAAAACAAATTAAAGCTAATGTAAAAATAACAATCCAAGAAAATACTAGGGTTCTTAAACTCAATTCAACCTTTCTAAAGATGTAATAAATCTCTAAGTTAATTCAAACCATAGTTTATTATGTAAGCAATCTTAAGAATTACAGATCTTCCTCTCAGACAAACATATGATTAATTAAATATGACTAGTTCTTAATTTTATAGCTCTCGCTAATCAAGTGTTCATTATACTCAATTTAAAGCTCAGCTCTTTAACATTATTAACCATCTAAGTGTCTCTCAATTAAATAAGCAATTAACAGGTTATTGCTTTTTCTCAATGAAATCTATCTCTCAATCAAGTCTCATTGTCTAGATTTAAACAAAGGGTGGCCAATCCATTGAAGACATTAAGTACAACAATAACCAATGAACTATGTTTATTAACTTATATTAAATAATATTTATCACATGGGTTAAATTGATTCAAAAACCCTAACTAGAAAATCTAGCCACCCATGTTAAGTAGAAGAGAAGATGATGAATGAAGAGAGAACAAATCCTATATTACTGAATTAAAATTGAAATAACAAAATAAAACAGAATAAGAAAACCTCCTGGAATGGAAGCCTTATCCCATCAGTCTTTAATCAACAACTATTCTAATCAAATGAAAAGAACTAGAGAATTCTAGCTTTGATTCTTAGAAAAATGATGGAAAAATAAAACAAAAGTAAGTGCTTTTATAAAACCTAACCTCTAGCCTCTTTAAGTTGTTACCTTTTAAACATCATTCAATCCCTTAAAATCAGTAATAAAAATTTTAAAATTTGAAATTTTGTTACAGTACACATGGTTGTGTGCAGTAGGTGCACGAACGTGTGCCAATACTCTTCACTTGAATCTCCTCAAAGCAGGCATGGCCATGCACACCCAGGTGCATGGCTGCGTCTAAACCTTTATCCCTTTAATATGATCGAACCAGCCAAATCTTTCTTCATAAAAATTGTAGATGTTTTTCTAAGCTTTCCATATCACTTTGAATCACCTAAATTGGACCTCTGTAGCTCAAGATTTTTCTAAAATACTAGGACCTATGTAACCTAAAATGAAAGCTGCATATGCTACCTTCGACTCAATAGTTGCAAACTTAAATGAACTTGGATTTTGACAAAAAGGCTCAATTCAGAAACTTTAAGATTTTTACTTCAATTATCTAGAAGGTCTCTTTCTAATTATAAAAATCTAAGGCTATCAAACTCTTCCCTGAATCTCAGAAGTTGAATTAGCCCCTCTTCTATTTGCTTTGATTCTTTGCCCCTTCTTTGGCTAGATTAACTCCTAGCTTTAAGTCTCCATTGCTTTCATTTAAAATTAGTTCAAAAAAAATGAAACCTACAAAATCAATGTAAAAGCAATGTAAATATACATAAAATAACAAAAATAACTAACTAGTTTGACTCTTAATTCAAATGATCCTAAATCAAGCTTTTAAAAGATAAAAACATATAACTCTAATAATGAAATGCAACTAATTAGTGCTCAAAATCTATCATTTTTAGCACTTATCAATGTCACATGGAGTTTATTTGCACAAATATTTTCAATTTAATCAGAATTACGTTTGCTACCACAACTTTTGGGGTCATTACACTAGTAATATCTTAACTTTGCCATATATTTCATTTTGGTACCATATTTTTAATTTTTTTTTTAGTAATTGAAGTTCTATTTTGTTTCAAGTTAAAGTAATTTGAATATATCCGATTAAATTTAGTATACATGGCAGCCAGAATAATCATATTCTTATTATATTCACCGTATCAGCATCTTTGTAAGTAGCCTAATCATGTTGTGGGCCCTAGACTCTTAAAGTCCCTAACTTTTCTAAAGAAAACAAAATTAAAAACATAAGACCCTAATCCTTGAAATTGCTCTATATTTCTCTTCATTCCATTTTCATTGACAATAATCCATCTCTATTTCTCCTCTTTATATTTGCATCTCTTATTCTTGAAATCTTTTATCTCTTGTTCTTTATTCTCGAAATCTCCATCTCAACATTTTTTGGTTGAAATCTCAAGAACAAAGAACAAAAGATGAAGAAATCAACAAGAGGTGTTGATATTAAAAGAAGAGAAACAAAGATGGATTGTTGTTAATGAAAATAAATAAACAAGCACACGCACGACCTATTAGCATAAAACAACATTGACTGTAAAAGTTGTTGGGTGTAATGTGAAGAATAAAACCAATATTTACAAATAGAATTTTTGGTTCATAAACGTTATAAACTTTACCAACTATTCTAAAAAATTTCTTATTTTTCTATAATTGGTTCATCCTCAAAAAGACACCAATTTGAAACAAATACACCTATAATTAAACTCAACAAAATGTTTTCTAAAAAGTTTTCAAAAAATTTCTCACTTTTGAAATATATGGCGGATTGTTATGAACATTTCAAAAGTATCTCATATTGCTAAGATACAAGCTAGTTTTATAGTTTATTACTATAATCAAGTTGTTAGCCTTGTAAAAGGCTAAGGATGGAAGGAAGTCTCTCGCGCTTATGAGAAATAGATCAAAAGGCCATTTGTAATGAAAATGGGTGGATTCCCAATCCCCCCCCCCCCCCCCACACACACACACACACACATGATCCAATTATGTGCAAAACTTAATCCAAGGCCAAATTTTATCACTTCAGTTTGTATTTTATTATCATTACAAATTTAAGTTTTAAACCTTACTTGTAGTACCCAATTTTTAGTTACATGCATTATTTGAAAGATGTTACAAGCATTTTGAAATCCTTTACAACTGTATTATTGTTACAATCATTTTCAAATCCTTTATAGTTGCATTTCTTGAAGGCTTTAATCTTTACATTAATATGTTGTTGATGGGAGTCTCTTTAAAATTCAAAATAAAATCGTTGCTAAGTTAATTGCATAGATTATTACACTTAATTTGCAAGATTTTGCCTCCTAGAATAAAAGAAATCATTTTTGTTCTATCCTGAGGATATAACTAAAATCCTTTTAGGGCAATTCTCTCTCTATATAACTCAAACTTCTATTTGCTCTTCTTTCTTATTTTCTAACATATATCTTCTTATGCTCTTATCTTTCTAGACTTGAAGCAAACAAAATCATTGAGCTAATGGGTTCATTGGCACAATAATTCCATCAGGTTGAATAACTATAGCCTGCTCGACTTTTTTCATTATGAATGTTAAATCCTTATATAGAACTTCTAGATTAAGTTAAAGAACTTAATATTCAAAGGTGGTAGCAATGTCACCATTATTTGTAGCTTTAGTATTAGAGGGATTTTTGCTTGAGAATCCTACAATTAATGAACCGATAATGAGAAAGAAAATAGTTTCTTTGTTTAGTGAATAATCTTTTTGGTGGGCAAAACTCTAAGAATCGATGAAAAATGAAAACTTCCACGCTCACTACACCAATGATAATTTGGTTTCTATGAGCCTTACCTTTAAGGGAGTAGAGATTGAATTGTCAATGGGGGAAGGATAAAGGCAATCTTCTTCTTATGGAGAAAGAACTATAAATAAACACACTTTTAGAACTCAGCCTATGCTTATTACCTTTTTAGTCATTCCTAGATGATTTGTAAGACAAAAAATGTTAAAATGGGGCAAAGTAGTGTTCCCAGCATTCCCACTCCAATGTTTAAGTCAATATAGGAAGGTAAGTGGATAAACCAGCAGTCGTTATTAGTGTTTGGGTGACTTACCTTGTTAAGTTGGAGTAAAAGTCTATTCAAGGATTAAGAAATTGCCACATGTGGACAATTTTTAGACTTTATAGGAAGGTGGTTACATGGTTTCATAATTTTAAGAGAACTAACCAGCAACAAGGATGTGGGGATCATGTGTAACAATAATGGAAAAGTGGGAGAGGGCCTATAAGAAGGAAGTCAGGCTAAAGATATCTTCACCTGTAAAAGGTGGTAAGTCAAAGGTCTAGAACAAATTTGCTGACCTGGCTTATGACTGTGACTTTAAACCCTCGTCTTAAGAAATTCATTTTTAACCTTATTATCATTACTCATAATGAATGTTAATAGTTGAATGTTTTGCACTTTATTGAAATAAGGGGTTTATTGCACCGTTGGTACCATAATTTTGCCCCATGTTTCAAAATGGTACTAGATTTTCAATTTTTTTCTTTTCAGTTACTAAAGTTCTATTTTTTTTCTTTTCAATACCACAATTTCTATTTTTACTTCAAATTAAAGTACCTCAAAAGTATCCGATAAAATTTAGCATACGTGGCAACCGAAATAAATATGTTTTTAGTATATTAGCCATGTAAACATCCCATTAAATAGCCTAATAATCTTGTTGGCCCCATAGAACAAATTTTCTTTGTCGGCCCCATAAAATAAAATTTTAGCAAATTTAATTTTATGAAGTCCACGAGATGATTAGTTTGCTTAATTAGATGCTTACAGGGTGTATATACAAAAATATACTTATTCAAGTTGTCACGTATGCTAAATTTGACTAGAAATTATTAAGGGACTATGATATTGAAAAAAATAAAAATTAAAGGACCGAAAAGAAAAAAATTAAAAATCTAATACCATTTTAAAATATGGGTCAAAGTTATGGTACCGTTTGTGCAATAAACCCTTAAAATAAGTTATCCCTTTTTATTCATTTACATTCATTTAACAAATTTTTTGATAAAAAAATCTTTAATCTAATATACTAAAACGAAAGCATATAAAATTATTAATTTTATTATCATGGGGAAATAATATAATTTGGTTAAGACTTTTGTGATTTTGTGACAACTCAAACTGTCATATTAGTACAAGAAATTGTCACTATAAATTTATAATGACGAATTTTTGTTGTTACAGCGATCGTCATGGAAGTGCGTGGTATTTTTTTGCAATGACACTTTTTTTATTCGTCATGTAAAAATCATTAACAGTGACAATAATGGTTTTCGTCACTTGATATATTGACATATAATAACAAAATTTTCTACTATTTAATGACGAAATAACCGTGATTTATGAGTTGATTTCGTCACCATAAAATAATAGTTAATATGACAAAACTCATAATTTGTCACCTATAAAAAATTATTTTATAGGTGAAAGAGATGAATTCAAAGAAAATCGAGAATCCTATTGGTGACACCATAATTGTCACCATTCGATCTCATAATTCGTAACAAAAAAGTACACAAAATTACGACGACAATGAATTTTCGTCAAAAAACATTGTTCATATTTGGTGACAAAATGTATTTGTCATCATTTGTCATTATTTACATAACAAAAAAATTCCGTTCCATATTCTAACTTAATTTCATCAATAAAAAACTTGAATAAAATGACCAATATAAATCATCACATTTTGTTTTCATTAAATTGACAATTATAATCATCATGAAAATAATTAAAATTTAATGTGAGAATGAGAGTTTATTGCACCAATGGTACCATAATTTTGCCCTATGTTTCAAAATGGTACTAGATTTTTAATTTTTTTCTTTTTGGTTACTAAAATTCTATTTTTGTTACAGGTTAAAATACCTCGAACATATCCAATCAAGTTTAGCATATGTGGCAGCCGGAATAAGTATATTTTTAGTATATTTGCCACGTTAGCATCCCATAAAGTAGTCTAATCATCTTGTGGGCTCCATAAAATAAAATTTGCTGAAAAAATTTTATGGGGCCCACAAGTAAATTTTATTTTATGGGGCCAACAAGATGATTAGACTGTTTAATAAGATGCTTACATGGCAAATATACTAAAAATATGTTTACTTTGGCTGCCACGTGCTAAATTTGATCGGTTATATTCGAGGTACTTTAATTTAAACAAAAATAGAACTTTTGTAATTGAAAAGAAAAAAATTAAAAATTTGGCACTATTTTGAAATATCGGGCAAATTTATGGTACCAATGGTGCAATAAACTCGTGAGAAGTTGTTTCCTGACATTTAATAATGATAATATTTTTTTGTCACTGCAACATAACAATTTGATGACGATTGAATTACCAAATTAACTGTCGCATTTTATAACTAATAATCTTAAGAAATTGCATAGTAAAAAATGTCACATATCATAAAAATTGTGTTCATAAATAACATTAATAAATTGGAATAACAATGTATCTTGAAATTAATTGTTCAAATATGACTAGTAAAACTTTCAATCATTATAATTGAAAATTAAAAAAAAATCAAACTAAATGTTTTTTCTACTAGCCTCCATAAATGCCATGAGTTTTTTAATACTTTCAGCTTGTTGACTCAGCTGATCTTTTAGGCCATAAACTTCAGTTTCAAATTCTTTGACTTGGTTTTTCAAATCATTAACTTAAGACTCAAAGTCATTAAGCTTTTGTTGCGTGCTTTGAAGTTCATTTCTCATATTAAGAGTGGCCAAATCATGTTTAGTCTTTTGTATGCTCAAGGGTTTTAGTTCAACCCCAATTTCTTTCTGAGTAAGCCTCCCGGTGCCATAGTTCACAGCCTACTCAAATACTACAAAAAAATACTTACAATTCAATAAATACAGCTTTCATGAAGTATATAATGCATTATTTGTATTATAATAATATAATAAAATATTTGTATTATAATAAATTACATACACAGTTCAAAATTTGGTCATGTTGTGGACCATGTAACTTACTGATGTTTCATGAAAACAATCTTAACATACAAGACAGAATTGAACACAGGTATACACACACATGTGTTCAGTTGGAGTTACTTTAAATTAATATATGCTAGAGTACATGGGCACGTACACAGTCATGTAAAATATAAAATTGAAAATACAGAATTAATTATAAACATAACAAACAAAGCAAACAACATGCCAAATTAATTATATGAAATGAAAAGTTTAACGCAACAAGTGATATTATAAATTGGAACATTAGGTGATGAACAAAATTTAATATTAATATTATTTGATTAATTTTAAAATAATTCAATGAAAATAATTAAACATAATGTGGTATACTCTAAAATAATTCGATGATTATGACAATGTATATTCATATAAAGGCATGGAAAAATCGAATGAAATATTCCGTAATTGTATATATAAATATGTGATTACAAAAACCCAAACACAACCAACCCATAAACATAAAAATGTAATTATTAGTATGAAATTGTATCTTTTTCACTTTTTATGTATGTGTATTTAGAAGACAAAGTAGCTGCTTGAAAACAATGGATGATAAAGAACGATATGGGGATTGTTAGGTAAATTCTCTGAATGGTACTAAAACTTTGCACTCAATTACAAAATGGTACCATTACTTCAATTTGTATCTTTTTGGTACCAAAATATCGATTTTAGTTGCACCAGAAAGTCCCAAAAATACAATCAGGCCAAATTTGATGATGTGGCAACCAAAAATACCCCGTCAGCAGCCACATTATATACCACATCAATAAACTGTTGCAACTTGTTTGATGTTTTGCTTTTCAGACCATTTGAGAGAATTCTGAAATAATTAAATTTTGAACAAGTAGCATCATTAACTTAAGCTTTTTTTTTTATTTTTTACTTTTTTTTTTTATTACTGACATGTCATATGATATGACCACTAACAGGGCATCTCCGGTTGCCACGTCATCAAATTTGGCCTGGGACTTCCTGGTGCAACTAAAATTGATGTTTTGGTACCAAAAAGATATAAATTGAAGTAATGGTATCATTTTGTAATCGAGTGTAAATTTTTGGTATCGTTCATAGAATTTACCCGGGGATTGTTTGTAACCCTAATTCATCAGAAAAATACCTACTAAATGATGCGGCATTATTTGTAACACTAATAAATATTAAAAATTCATACCTTGAATATATATGGAAGCATTGTTTTAGTCATTGCATGAAGAAAGCATTATTCCCATTTGTTTCCTTTATAATTAATAAGAAAAAAGGAAAAATCTAGCTGAAACATAAATTTGAAAACAATCACACATATATTAAAAAAACAAAATCAGCCTAAATTATTTCTATTTTAGTAATAAAAAATATTTATTTATCATTCATAATTCAAGGTCTTTGCATACAGAATTAAAAATATATATAATTAAATCATTCTAATTACATATGTTTGTGTAATAAAAAAAAAGTTCAACATACCATTAATTCATGGATTTTAATAATTCAAAGAATGATTTATTATTAGAACAAATGAAAATTTACTCTTTAGTGATTATTTAATATTAATTTTGATACACGTTATTTGCATTGATAAAAGTTATAGATGACGAAATTAGTATTTCACAACATCACTCAAACTTGGGATGTCACAATCACTACTTACACGGTAACAGTGAAGGTTAACACATTATTGAACAAGCTACAGTTACCTAATCATTTTAATATTATTTTGATTGTTTTATTTCTTGTTTGATAAAAGAAAACATGTTTTATTTTGATTGTTTTATTTCATGTATGTTGCATGGAGTGTGTATATTGAAAGAATCCAAGGACATTTATGCAAGAGAATTGGTTTAATAAGTTCAAACAACATATACATGAAAAATTAAGATCAAACAACATATACATGCACATCGAATTCGACAATCTTTACCCATATTAATTTCAATAAAACTTATAAAAGAGTTTACCCCATCAATGTGCGTCTTTGACCATTTTACAGCATGCATCTAACATTTGTCCATTATATATAATGCCTATAGAAAAAACATAACAAATATGTCACAACTCTTTACAAAAAAAAGTGAAAATGTTTAATTCAGAAAAAAAAAACGTAGTCTGACACATGGCCCTGTAAATGACTATATAAGCATCCTTACAAATTTCAAATCAAAATGATTGATTACATGGGCATGGTAATGTCCGCGTATTCAATGTTGAATACATATGTACAATACACAATCATTAACATGGTCATGTATCGTGCAGATGACAGCAAAATTTAACTCACCCATTCTATGAATTGAGAATTATGGTTTTGAAACTAAAAGGAGTTATAGGTAACTTATAATTCATGTCACAATCTCAATTATAATAGCACATTACAAAATAATACAAATTTGACCAGTGAAAAGTTAGTTAATATTGATTAATAAAAAAACTTGCATGTAAAATACAATAAATTAAAACCGCACCTCGTATATGTTGATGGTAAGAAAAAAAATATATAATGGAATTGAATGAAACACCTTGTAGATATACAACAAGTATGATGAGGCTTTCGAAAACAAATAATAAACATCAAACTTTCATCAAATGAAACCACAAAAAGTTCATTAATCAAAAACCTACAAACAATAGGAAATTATTAAATTAAAACATGAATGATAATTATAAACATATTTGCTTTCCAAAATAGTACAATTTAAACTCAATTTTTTAAACTATTTTCATTAACTCAATATTACTCAATAATGACAGAATATAGATATATTGTAACATATTTTATTGAATAAAATGAATTAAAATTTTGTGACAAATTTCAATTTATGACAAAATATGTGTATGTCATCATTATAATTTTATTTTCAATTACGTGACAATTTGTCTTATCGTCATTATTAAATAACCCTTTTAATGACAACAATAATTTTGTGAAAAAATAAGTTGTGATTTCAATTATCTAATATTTGTGACGATTGTCATTTATCGTCACATTTATCGACAATTGGTGACAAAAAAATTTCATTGTTTAAATACAGAAACTTGTAATGACAAAACATGAATTCATCATTAAATAATTTTAATGATCACAAGTGAAATCATCATCAATTTATGACATTTCGTCATTATAATTTTTCCAGCCAAAAGTATTCTCAACTCTTTTCCCGCCTAACATACAATAACGAATTTATTTTCTTCATCATTATAAAAAAAATTTAATGACAAACAACATAATCAAATGTGACAAACATTATTTTCGTCGCATATAAACAACTTAACAAGACAATCAACTATTTTCGTCATTTAATACTATTATTTTATGACAAAAAAATTTCGTCAAAGTTGAAATCATCACAAAACTTGTATTTTCTTGCAGTGTAAAGAAAGGAGACATTAAAGTAATTACCTAAAAAATAGTATATAGTAAATGGATCCCACTGTAGCCACTACTACAAGTTATTGGATTCATTTATCTTAATAAACAACAAATCACTTTATTAGACTAATGGTTAAAATTGAATTTTTATTAATTTAAGGATACAAAATACTATAGCATCAATGTTTTAGCACACTAAAGACCAACTCTATAGGGCTAAATTATTAATTTCAACTTTTAATTATAGTACGAACTTTTTTTAATTAATAAGAAAATAACAGCAAGAATATTAAAAAGAAATAGCATCAAAGTACAAAACATCCTCTTGCACATAGGATTTGATCTGATCTGGAACCAAACTAGGCATAACAAAATGAAAACCTAATTGTTTATCACATGCCCAACAAACTAAATTATGAGCAACATTATTACAAGAATGAGGAACATAAACAAAAGAAATCTAGAAAAAAGAAGCAAACAAACTATGGATAACATGCAACACTTAAGAGATAAGGGAAAAGCAAGGAGATTTGCTTCAAAGTCCATTTATAATTGCTAGGGTATCACTCAAGTTCTAACTTGTCATAAGGGTGTTGTAGAGTAGTTCCAATGTTAAATTTGATGGCCATAGCTTCAACATCCTCAACAGATAAAATTCCAATAGATTGACATATAGCCAACAATAACACATTGCATGAAGAATCATAAAAAAATAATCCAAACCTGAAGCTCTTGAATCTAAACAAGAAAATGCATCAACAAAGAGGAGGGTGGCATGTAGTAGATGAACTATGTTGATGCACTTATTGCCAAAGTTTAGATAATTGATAATATGTTATATACTACAAAGCCAAATCAACAAAAGATTGCTCATCTAGGTCTCTCCCTTTATGAAAATGCTTATTATGAGCAAATCATAACTTATAAATTACAACAGTAATATTTCTAAGTCTTTTTTATCAGCATTATCAAAAACTTTTAAAATATCTAAAATTTGTATGCGAACTTTTCAATTTTGTGGATATAAATTAATTTTTATGGATATAAATTAATGTATGGTACATTATTAAAAATAAATGTGCAAAATAAATCTTTATATCCATATAACTCGTTTAATAATTCATAAGTTCAACACTACTAAAAAACAAAGATAAATATTAGCGACAGAAATAATTCATCATTAATTAATGACAAATTAGAGACAAGTAAGTGACACTAGATAAATGAATAGTATTTAGAGACGGATATAACAACAGATAACCAAAATCATCTATTAATTTTAGCAAGTGTTTGGCGCCATTATATCAATCATTGATTAGTGAGGGATTATCCATCATTAATTAAAGACAAATTACATGTCATCCCTAAATGGCAATAACATTTTTAATCCATCATGAAGGGGTTATTCACAGGAAAACCCTAAAATTTAGCTACAAATTAAGTGTTAAAACCACGCTCTTCCTCTTTCGGCAAAATTAAAGAAGAATTACAAAAAAAAAATCTCTTCTTCGTTACAAGCACCAGAACAATAACCGCCATCGCGCAAAAACCACCACTATCACCAGCTCAACCACCACCACCATCACCAGTGAAAACTGCTACCATCAGAGTCTCCACCACTACACAACACCTCCTTTTGCCACCACCATTGAAACTGTTGGACCCCTAACTCTTTGACACGGTGGCTGGTTGTTAGGATAGGCATTGCTCCTAGCAAGCATAACAAATGAAGGCATGTAGGGGTAGGCATGTCAAAGCAGCAATAGGAAAACTCAAGCAACAAACTAGGTTGCATGGCATAAATTTAAGGAAGGTAGACTTGGTGACTGAAATTTGATGGCAAGACTCATCTAAAGGATTGGTACACTAGTCCTTGGAGTAAGGCCAAGGCAGACTTACGAGTGGGTAAGGCAAACAATGACTGGCATAAGGCAGCTTGGGTGGGCTGTCAAAGCCTAGGTGGCTCAGTGAGACTAGGGCATGGTTCAGGTAGTTGGCTAGCATTGGCATGTGGTTATGTAATCATACTTTGTAGCAGGATGGCCAAAATAAGTGGGTAGTTATGGTGCGTGCAAGGAAGGCTGACATGCACACACATGTGTGAGGCAGTTATCGATGGTTACCAAATGTTAGTGGCTAAAAATAAAGGTTGTGTGGCTTACTAAGATGGCAGCGATTATAGGGATGTTTTGTGTTGCAAGTTCGGCTTAAAATTCGGTCTTATGCAATTAGGGGTGTCAACTACACATTAGGATAAGGCTTGGGCAGAAAATTGCCCAATAACTACTCATATAATGGCCTTATAAGCTGGTTTGGCCTTAGGAAAATAAGACACCAACAGTAAGGTGTTTAAGGAGTCTTTATTGTAATCTTTTATGCTTTGTTAGTAATACAAGTTTAGACTTTGTGCTTATACTTTGGTTGTTTGGTGTTGCCTTTATATCATTGCATTTTTGCTTGTTATTATTGAAATTATTTGGCTGAGTCAAGTGTGGGACTTGATTACGGCATAGGGGTTATTTGTGGGATTCAAAATTACCCCTGTGACAACTGGTATCAGAGCATAAGTTGTTTCAAGGCTAGTTTACTTGAAGATTGATGGGGGCAATAAAATTTGGGAAATGCTTTCAGGACTTGAGGTTCTGTTAAGGTAGACTCCTTAAACTTGGGAAGATAGTTATGTGATGGACAGAATTGTTTCACTTAAGGAATATGTCAAGGCTACTTAGAAACCTTTAGTGGACAATATGGTTGCAATTCGCAAGGATCTTGAGGATATTTGCATGGAAATGGCTCTGATGAAAAGGGCTATAACAGTAAATATAGGTGGGGCCATTGATTTTCTAAAGATCAAGGTTCCTAAAATAAAATGTTTTAATGGCACAAAGATTACTAAGGAACTCAAAAACTTCTTATGGGATACGAAGTAGTATTTTATTATCGATGTAGAACCGAATGCGAAGAATATGACCATTAAATACAGGTAATTTGAGGGTAATGCAAAGCTCTGGTGAAGAACGCACACCATGGACGATGACCCAAAATTGAGTTATGGGACTCTTTCCAAGTAACTTTTCATGGGATGTGAGGGACAAGTTAATATGGTTGAAACATATGGGTTATATTTGAGATTATATAAAGGACTTTTGTTCCTCATTGCTGACATTAGAGGGTATGTCTAAGGAAGATAAGTTGTACAACCTCTTATCTAATTTGAAACTGTAGGCATAAGTAGAGCTTAAGAGGTAGGGGTGAATGATCTCCCTATTATGATTGCTACGGCGGATGCTTTGGTTGATCTCAATAGGTTTGACAAAGGTGATATTGGTTCTTTATAATTTAAAGGGAAGGACAAAAATAACAAGGGAATGGGAAACAAGGGCTTAAAAAGAATCAGACTAGTTCCCAAACAGGTGAAAACAACACCTTGAAGAAAAATTATGGTTTTTTTATATGTGATGGTCCATATAGGGCTCGAGAATGCATAAAGAGAAAATAAATCAATGTTCTCTTAGTTGAGGAAAAACCTGCAGCGGATGAAGAAGCCAAAGAACAAGAAGTGGAGACACTCTTAGGCAGCTTGCAAATCAATTAAAAACTTGTTGATGTTGATTTAAATCATTTGTCTTTACTAACAACTCTGATTAGTGATTTGAATGTAGCAAAATCAAACTTCATGCATGTGGCTATGAGCATAAATGACATAAATATAATGGCAATGGTTAACATGGGTTCAACAAATACATTTTTGACTAAGGGGTTGGTGCACATCTCAGAATTGAACATGTATAGATTTTAAAGTTATATGAAGGTTGCGAGTCGAAGGCTAAAGATTGTGGTTAGATTAGTTCATGGTGCATAATTAAGGATTAACAATTGTGACTTTAAGGCACATTAACTTGTGATGGCTCTTGATGATTTTGAGATGAATATTGGCATTAATTTTTGTAGGGAATCAAAAGTGGTGCCAATTTCACACCTTGTTGGGTTGATGTGACCAATGGGAGGGAGCAAACATTCATTCCATGCTATCATCCTTATGGCAAGAGAAGGGGACGTGAGGATGGTGAATGCTCATCAAAAACAAGTAGGGAAAGGCTAAAAATTAATAGGGAAACTTCTCCTGCATTTCTTAAAGAACATGAGCATGATGAAGTGCAGGGCATTGCTCACAACTTTGGGGAATTTGTGGGCATTAAAATTATAGAATTTTCTATAGTTAGTGAATCATAAAATGCTTATGGACTAAAAGAGCGAAATCCTGGAGGTTCAATTTCTAATTTCAGTCAAAAATGTCCTACATCAGAGTGGAGTATGGCAAACTTGCAAGGGCTAGAGGCATAATGTATGGTAAGCAAGATTCAAGCAAGGAATGAGGCTAAATAAGATTTGAGGGTGGTGATTGACTTAGAGGCTAACTCAAAAGTCTATTCGATGAAGGCATCAAATTTAAGAGGTAGGGGTGGTTTGTTAGACTCCTACCTCTTTGAGATGGTGATTAGATGTTAGGATAGGCACTATTCCTAACAAGCAAGGCAACTAAAGGCATGTAGAGGTAGATAGCAACGGTAGGGGAACTCAGGTAATGAGCTTTACTACATGGTACAAGTTTGAGGAAGGAAGACTTGGTGATTGAAATTTGGTGGCAAGACTTGTCCAAAGGATTATCACACTAGTCCTTGAAGCAAGGCCAAGACAGACTTGTGGGTGAGCAAGGTAGACAATAGCATTGGCATGAGACAGCTTAGGTGGGCTGTTAAGGCCTAAGTGACTTGGTGAGACTTGGGTATTGTTCAAGCGACTAGCTAGCATTGGCAAGTGGCCAAGTAATCAGACTATATGAGTAAGTTGGCTAAAACACGTGGGTGGCTATGGTGCATGCAAGGAAGGCTAACATGTTCACATATATGAGAGGTAGTTACCAAATGTAACGGCTAAAAACAAGGGTTGCATAAGATGGCAGCAATTGTAGGCATGCTTTATTGGAAAGTTGGGCTTAAGATAACGGCCATATGCAGTTGGGGTGGTCAATTGCATATTAACTGCTCATGATGTAATGGCCTTATAGGCTAGTTTGGCCTTAGGCAAAATTAGATAGTAAGAGTGGGGTGTTTGAGGAGTCTTTATTGTAATCTTTTATGCTTCGTTAGTAATAAAAGTCTAGACTTTACCCCAATACTTTGGTTGCCTTGTATTGCCTTTATATCATTGTATTTTTGCTTGTTCGAACCTATATTATCGAACATTACTTTTGGGTGTTGTTAGGCTGAGTCAAGTGTGGGACTTGATTGTTGCATAGGGGTTGTTTGTGGGATTCAAAAATTACCCCTATGATAAGAACAAACACCACCACCCTTGTCTTAACCATTGCCACCAGCCTCTCCAACACCTTTTACGTCCATCGCCAATTAGGTGTTTTTGAGAATATTTTAGAGAATTTAATTAGTTAGTTTAGTTAATTTTGATAAATAATTTTTTTGAAATAACTTAGTTGGCAAGCAGAAGCGGTGCATCTACCTCTTTAGGTTACACACTTTTACTCTCTACCCCAGCTTTTTGGGCAATAATAGCGCATTGGCACTTTGAGCTGCCCTAACATCTGATGATCATGTACTTCATCTAGTTCAATAACAACTAAAGGAGGAGAGGACTCATATGCTTTAGCGTGAGCAAGAGTAGGAGGAGCAGTGTGAGAAAGAGCGGAGAGAGATGAAAGCTGAGTGTCAGCGAGTTTCTACTCAGTTCGAGTGCCTAGAGCACAAGCAAGAGCAGATGCACCATGTGCAATAAGAGTGGAGGTCAATGATGAGGTGTATGCAAACCCGACCTTCCCCTTGATGGATAGTCAACATCTAGTAAGCACCCAATTTCTGGATGATTTGAGTTTGGATGCGACATAGGACCCAATAATGAAAATTAACTATAAAATTAGATTTATTTGATCTGATTTATTGATTTTGAACTAAATTGTAAATTATTTTTAGGAACTATTTTTAAAATTTGTTTATTTATTTATTTTAATTATTTATTTTTTAAAACAAATTTTCAAAACAATAAAAAATAAAAAAGGAGGAAAATTCAAAAAAACAGAAGAAAGAAATTGGCCATTCGGCTAAAAAAAAAAAGGGGGTCACAAGGCCTAATGGTCGAGCGATCCAAGTGAGCCAAAGAAAATGGCCTGGCAATGGCCATTCCAATTTTCATCAAATTGACAATTTGTGACCAAACAAGGTTTTGTTTAATTATTTCGTTCATTTATTTATTTAGTTAATTATTTTAATCTGATAATTTCAAATAAATTACACTTATCAAATTGTTAGGATTAGATTTATTTGATTTTATTTTTATTTTATTATTTTATTCTATTTATAAATAAAAAAAAAATTTCACATAGAGGGGACTTCCTGAAGAGTTTTGAATTTTTAGCCGTGAGAGTTTATTTTCTACGTATTTCTTTCACAAACAAGAGGCGGCTCCTAACTGGAAACTCTTTTCTCTATCTTTTCTGATTTTAGCCACATCAAAAATTAACAAACAGCAAAAAGCTACAGGCTTCTATCAAAAGTGATCATCTTCGAAGGGGCAATCAATACTGCATAGCATTCTCAAATCTTCATCTCCTTCTTCTTTTATTTTGATTTTGATTTTATTTTGATTTGATTTTTTTGTTTATTATTTTTAAATCAATCACTAACTAATTTTTATTTATTTTTTTTTATTTTCATGATGGATGGGGTGACATGAAAACACTATGGAATATTATCAATAGAGAGAATCCATAACCAACCCATGAAGCACCATGGAATGCCATGGATTTAAAACCCTGTATTGATTTCTTTATTTTAATGGTAGTTTCATTGTGTATTTATTTTGGTTTGGGTTGTATAATTTTATTTAATTCTGAACGTAGATTATTGTAATAGCTCCAATAGTGGGAATAGTGGAATCATGTGTGTGTGGCATGTGTTTTTTTATTTTAATTAATTGATCAGTAAATTAGGGTTTCATTTGATAAATTCAATTAAAATTAATGTGGCTTTAGATTTTAATTAAGGTTTCATATGAAATTGGTTAGAATTAGGAAAAAATGTTTTATTTTATTTTATTTTATGTTATGTTAATTTTATATTTTATTTCTTTTCATCTGTTTTATTCATTTTTTTATTACTTTTAGTTCCTTTTGTTTGAAGTTTAATTGGATTAGACTTTTAAGGCCCATGATAATTTAAGTTAATCAGCCCAATTAATTAGATTTAGGTCCATTTAATTAATTAATAGGTCCATTAGCTTTCCAGGTTCAATTTGGTAACCCTAATTAAAATTAATGGTGGCTGTAGTTAATTTAGGTTGCATATAAATTAAATTAGGGTTAGAAATCACAGTATGTTTGATATGTTATTTGTTTATTTTATTTCTTTGGGCTTGTTTGTATTCTTATTCATTTTGAGCCCCAGGCTCACGTTAGAATTAACATAATTAATTAATACGCTTTTAAAATTAGTTTTAAGTTTTAATTAATTTTTAAAATTAATTTAGGCCCATGTAGGTTTATTAAATTTAGGCTTATTTTCAGTTAATTAAAATTAATTTAGACCTAGCACAGCCCATTAAATCATTTCTTTTAAAATAAATTGATTTAGGATTACTTCATTTAATTTAAAATTGATTAGAATTAGGCTCATTAATTTAAGCTCAGTCAAATCCATTTCCTTAAAATAGTAGACTTAAGCCCATTTTCCTTAGAATTAAAAAAAATAGATTTAAGCTCACTGATGTAATTAAAATTTACATCCACCTTTAGTTCCATTACATTTTGCAAATAAAATATATAGATTTAGCTAACTTAAAATTAAAATCAAATGTAGTTTAGATTTAGGGATGTTGCACCTTGAATGCATTCTTTATGTGCTTTTTCATGGAATTGTTGCCTTAGGGTTAGATGGATGTTCAACTAGGGTTTAATGAAATTACAAGTAATTACAGAATAAGATAGTAATTCATAAACTAATTTTAAAGAATACGAGACTAAAAGGAGTTAGTATTTCGTTCCCAGAATTTCCTAGCTGTGGTGCTAACTTCTTTTAGAGAATCGAGTTACCATCACCTTCGATTTGTTCTAGTTATTACCCCAGGTGGCAATTCCTCTTCTCCACGCTATGTCTTTGTGATATAGTAGTGTGTTCCCTAGAGCCTTGAGCTCAAACAGTGTCACGGTTGCTAAAATCTTGGACTTGAACTAAACCGTACCGTCTACAGTGGTGAATCAACTGGGGATAAGAGATATTGATTCTACTTATGTTCTTTAGAATTATTTTATTCTTGCATTCATTTTTTCATGCCCCTATTAAACCGATGGCGTTGGTTTATAGTCCCTTGATTCCACTAGCTTCATGGGATTGTAGATTGGCTAACCATCACTCTTAGCCTTAACTCGGTTCAAGAGAGACTACCGGGCTCATCTGACCAGAGCCTATAACCCAAGTCTTAAAGGGGAGTAGTCTTCTCTCAAGTTTGCAAAGGATGTCGGGCCCCTCCAACCTTGGCATGTAACTCAAGTCTTAAAAGAGGGCATCTTGTTAAGGGAACCTTGACCTTTTCACCGGACTCAGCTCATGTAATGGCCTAGTAACTTCCCCTAGGATTACCCAAATTGCTTGTATATGTTGCCATGAGGTATTTCTATCTATAAAATCCTAAGCCCATTTGGACTAAAAAAGATTGGGCTAAACTTTCAAACCTAGAAATGTTATTTCTATGTTTTACTACTTTGAGAGATATGGCATGCGCGTCGGTTCTTAATATCCCCTATTGATATTGAGGCCAAGACTAAAAATCCTAAGAAAAGATACTTACCATTGACTACGTGTGTGGGAGAAATAAGGTTGGAAGGATGTATGTTGTACACTTGACTTGATACTTATTACTTGCTACTTGTTGCATAGCACGTACATCATGCATATATGCATATATGTAGATCATGCATCATACCACCTTGTTTGTAGCCATTATAGATTCATCTGGGTCATCCTTTGTTTGGAAACGTAGAGGTGACAAACTGAAGAGAACCACTTCAAGTCCACAGTCAATAGTAAAAGAGATCCTTAGTAGATTGGAGGAAAGTCCTGTCAATCCACTTTACCTAGAAGCACCATCAACACTAGCTCCAAGCAAATAAAAGAAACGAAACAACAACAAAGAGGAAATTAGACCCAATAGGACAATAAAGGAGCTTTGATGGATGACACGAGAGCTATAATTCAAGATGAATTGAGACAAGCTCTAGTTGGGTTAATGCCACCACAACCAGTTACTATTATACCTATTGCTCCTACTATTCCATCTACTATTGTAGTACCACCTATTGTTAATCCACTAACTACATATGATCCAAATGCTAATAATGTTGGGGGGGGCAACCATTGAATGCTGCTAGGAATATGCCTACTATGGATGTGAAAGTTAAAGATATGGAAAACTACATGGTTGATAAGGCTAAGAAAGAATCACTTGAGCTGGTTAAGGAACTTGAGTCTAAGCAAATGCAAGCATTGGCCCATAAAATGGCTAAAGTAGAGGAACTAATGAGAAGACAAGGCATGGGGTGCGCATTTGACTTCTATGAAAAAATGTGTATGGGGGGTGACAAGCTACCAAACAAGTTCAAAATGCCCCAGTTGCAGAAATTCAATGGTTCAAAAGACCTAAGGATTCACCTGAGTCAATATACAACAACTATGAACACCACCAAAGCTCCATTGGCTGTAGTGACAAAGTTATTTGTATTGTCTTTAGAAGGCATGGTTGTGAATTGGTATCATAGATTAGAAAAGTCTGTTAAGGCTGATTGGAGGGAATTATATACTGCTTTCCTTAAGCAATATGACCATAACATTAAGCTGGAAGTGTCTATCAGGGATTTGGAGCTGACTAAACAAAAGTCAAATGAATCATTCTCGGATTTTCTAACAAGGTTCATGAACAAGATAGGGCTAATGAAGAATAAGTCAGCCAAGAAGGATCATATGAGGATGATCTTGATAAATGTGTCGCCCAACCTGGTAGAAAGACTGCAAATGATGAACCCCAAGACACTTATGGACTTGTATGATGACAGTTTACAAGCTGAGAAAATTGAGAATCTGATATATGACAATAAGGAAGAGGTGATCGAGGAAGTCCCTGAGGAAATGCAAGAATAGTTATTGTGTATGCCACCTGAAGAAAGACAACCACCATAAGAGCTAACATCCCTAGCATTTAGAATATTAAATTATCTTGTCACTCTTTTTCTTTGAATAACTTTTTAATTTCTTGAGAACTATTTTTGGGTTTTAATGATCGATGATATGAATTTTGATTTTGCTAATTTGTGTAATGTGCATCCTGAGGGTACTGTGCATTATGATATTGATCTGTATATTTGACATAAATTCAATTCAATTAGATTCATTCAGCATAGGCACAAATGAAAATTCAAAGAACATTTCTATATCACATGATACAACTTCTAAAGAAAAGAGAAAATAAAAAAGAAAAAAATAAGAAAAAATGAAGAAAAAGAAAGAATGGATAAAGGGCTGGTCAGGTAAAATTTAGCGAAATAAAAGTGAGAGAAAATATTCAGTTAGAAAATCCAAAAAAAAATTAGCTGACACCAAGAGTTGTATCATGTAATGTAATGAATGTTCTTATTTTTGCCCTAATGAATGAGTAAATTTGAATTTAAAATTTTTGTTCAAATATTACATATTCGTCTTTATCATATTGCATAAGTATTTGAATGGAAAAACAAAACATAATGTAAGCTAAAAAATCAGATCTATGAGATCAGTATTTTAGTTATGTTTTCTCTTCTTATCGCCCATGTTATTATGTTTGTAAATCTAGTGTCTTCTTGTACCTAGAGAATTCAGGTGGTTCAATAATTTACACTGCAACCCATACCTTATAACCAACATTAATTGTCACATTAGTATCAAGCCTCATATTCTACTCAAGAGTTCTTTGAAGCTATAGATTCCTCATCTTGTCCAACTCCGTTAAGAGCAAGTCTAGTTAATTTCAATATCAAGAATTCTCTTCAGTTAGTTTAGCCTCTCCTTTGCATTTTCAATACATGAGATTACAACTGATGGGGTTGATAAGATAAAAGATCAACAATAGTAGTGAGAAAATTGAGTTTCCTCCGCAACTAAATCTTACAAAAAAAAAAGAAGAAAAAAGAAAAAAATTCAGCCCACAAAGTTGAAAACCTGCAAGGGCGGCTTAGGCAAAAGTTATGGCAAGTTTGTTAAGTTGAAAACCTAGAAGGGAAACTCAGGCAAAAATAAAGACATGAGAAAAGAATAAGAAGTAAAATAAAATATTTTGATTGCATGCATGAAGAAACAAGAAGTTTACCAGAAAAGCATTGATGAATTTAGTCAGAATAAGAGGCATGAGTTTGACTCTATTCCTCAAGAAAATTTATGACCTTAGAGTTATAATCTTTATCAAAAACAAGGGGGCAACATGTAAATAGATTAGGGGCAAAATAATGAATCTGCACTCAAAGACTGAAGATGAAACATTATAGCATAAGAGTCAGCAAAAGGGTTCTAGGGGTAGAAAAGAGTAAATTACAAGCATACAGATGCATCAGTCAATAAAAGAGTAAATTACAAGCATACAATTGCATCAGTCAATAAAAGAGTAAATTATAAGCATACAAATGCATCAATGTAAGGCCATGGACTTCATCCTCTGGCTTGGTCATCTGAACTGTGTCAGAAGCTCTAACATTTGAACTACCATCATTGAAGCATCCATCACTCAAAGCTGCAAGCTAGTAATAAAGCATCTTGTTCTCACATTCCAAGTTGCGAGTATAATTTGTCTTTAAACAAAAGACCTATTAGGACCATGCATATCATACATACACTTGCATACATCTGTTGTGAAATACTTGTTTTTCATGATAAAAGATTTTTGAGATAGGTCAAGGTTGCGCAAATACTCTACTACTAACATTCAAAATTAGTGTTGTAAAAGTGTAGGAAGGAAATCAGAGTCTAGAGCAATAGGAGTGATGCTATGGGTCTATTCAATAAGGAAATATCATTGATAGTGGTACTCTCAGAAACCTCATCCTGGATAAGCTTAAAAGGCTAGATAGAAGGTTCAAGTTCCTCAGACTCAACATCCATCTAAAGCATTCAACAAGAAGAGAAGTTACTCCTATAAATTGTAAAAGCAAAAGATAGTTTTGAATGTACCTCTGATAGCTATGAGAGCATTCAAGTAAGGATGAAGCATCGAATCCCTGGAGAGCTTCTCTCAACTCCTGACCAGTCAGAGCAGAACACCATAACATCAAAATCGATATAGGGTCTCAAATGTGGTGGTGAGAATATCCAGCATACTATCAATACACACCACATGCTGACCCTAAAAGGGAAGAATACATTCAAAACTTAAAAAGAATGCACTCTGAAACTATTTTCATCATAAAATAAGGCCTCTAACTCCTAAACCTTTTTGTAGGGAATGTTAGGAAGAGAAATGATCTATTTGTCATAGCATCAACGACAGTAATAGAAAGATAAACTGAGTCGTATGCCATGACCTTAATAAATGAGTATCAAGACCCCTGTGATTAGAGTCATCATCACCATAATCAAAAGGGAAGAGTGCAAAATAATGAAGTTGCATTCTAATAAAACTTTTTTACGTGCAAACATACCATACTAACTTATGGTATTTTGTGTTAGGAAAACAAAAGGGAAAGAAGAAGGAGAAAGGAACCAACACGATAGTAAGAACGGGCAAGAATGCAAATATCAATAGCTCATCAATATATCACCCCGTGTGATAAATATCCTGACAAGTGTTCAAGGGAAGTAACAAAACTCTATCCCTTTAGTTTCTATGATAAAGTGCATCCTCAAAAAATAAAAAATAAATAATAAATAATAAAATAAAATAAAATAAATTTCAAAAATTGAAAGAAAATTCTTCCGTTTCATAAGATCTTGTGCAAAAAACTTAACTCTTGAACTTTGATATTAAGGGTTCTCTTTTATTAGCTTCGTAGAGTTTGGATGTCTGATTAACGATTTTGTGCTGAGAGTTTCTAAACTCTAATCAATCTAATGCTTGCAATCAAACGAAGGGAAGAATATGCAAAAATAAAATCTGTGGATTTACAGTATAAATTGCTTGAATTTTAGAGTATCATTTCAGTCTTTGGAATAATAAATGTGCATCTAAATATACTCCAATGCTCGAATGAGTACGAGTACAAAATTCCTTAACGGTATCCATACTGAGTAATACAAGAAAGGCGGGGAATACTAAGAAGAGAATCAAAATAAGGGCAAGCACTTCTAATATACTCCAATACTCAGAAATGAGTAAGAGAATCAACGTGAATCTTCTGAGGGTATCCACACTGAGCAATATAGGAAAGGCGGGGGAATACTAAAAGAGGACCACATTAAAAGCTACTCTATTTACTCCAATGCTTTTTAAGAGTATAAGTATCTGAAGGACCTTTCCAATGATATCCACGCTGAGTAATATGAGAAGGCGAGGGAATACTTGGATAAGGAAGTAAAGCACAGAAATAACTCAAAGATTATTTTAATACCCAAAATTCAATATGTTTATGCTCAATGTTCACAAGTTTTGTCTAGCAAATTTTCCTAAATTTAGGTGTGAAATTTAGCTCTTCACTTGGTAAATAATAAACTCTCAGCATAAGATGGTTAATAATACCTCTGACTTTGCGAATTACAAATAAATGATAGCCATTAAAATCAAAATTAATGAGATTTATTGAATGCTCATTATCTCATGATAAACTGATGAATTTGCTTAATTATAATGTACTTTTGTATAATTATCATGTTGAAACAAACTTCAACAAGCTTTCAAATCTAGAAGGAGATATACCCAACATATAGTATCAGCACCAGCACTGTCAAGTCAATCAAGGTCAACAAGTAATGAAAGCAGTTGATCAGAGTTAATCAGCAAAAAAATTCAAAGTCAGTTGATAAAAATTCCAATCAATCAATGTAAAGAATTCAAGCACTCAAAACTAGTGAGCAGTTATGGACTGTAGCATGAAAGGCGAGCAACGAAAAGGTTATGGCTGATTAAAGCTAGTGAGTAATGGAAGGATGGCAGCAAAATCCAAAAAAAATAAACTTCTGCATTTGCATTTCATTATATGCTACACAGTAGCCATAACATAAACTAAAAATTCACTCTGTTATATGCGACACAGTAGCTATAACACAAATTTAAAGTTCATTTCGTTATATGCTACACAGTAGCTATAACAATATTTTGAATTCACTCTAACTAGATACTACACAGTAGTTACAGCATCACTTCACTAGATGTTCCACATGGAATATTCCAATATTCATCAATCACTTCGCTAGACATTCCACAGGAAATATAGCAAAACTTTCAAATCACAATTCACTAGACGTTCCACAGGAACTATAGTGCAATTAGCTAGACACTACATAGTAGTTATAACATCACTTCGCTAGATGTCCCACAGGGAATATAGCAAAATTCATCAATCACTTCACTAGACGTTCCATAGAAAATATAGTGAAACTTTCAAATCACAGTTCATTAGACGTTCCACACAAACTATAGTGCAATTAGCTAGACACTATACAGTAGTTATAACATCACTTTGCTAGACGTGCCACAGGGAATATAGTGAAATTTATCAATCACATTCGCTAGATGTCCCACAGGGAATATAGCAAAATTTATCACATAGCTAAACATCCCATAGAGAATATAGTTAATTTCTTCAAATCGCATTTGTTAGACATCCCATAGGGAATATAGCAAAATTTATTACATAGCTAGACATCCCACAAGGAATATAGCTAATTTCTTCAAATCACATTCGCTAGAAGTCCCACATGGAATATAGCAAAATTTATCACATAGCTAGACGTCCCATAGGGAATATAGCGAAATTTATCACATAGCTAGACGTCCCATAGGGAATATAACTAATTTCTTCAAATCACATTCGTTAGACATCCCACAGGGAATATAACGAAATTTATCACAAAGCTAAACATCTCATAGAGAATATAGCAAAATTTATCACATAGCTAGATGTCCCACAGGGAATATAGCTAATTTCTTCAAATCACTTCACTAGACATCCCACAGGAAATATAGTGCAATTAGCTAGACACTACACAGCAGTTATAGCATCACTGCTAAACGTTCTATAAGAACTATAGTGCATCTTCAAATCATATTTCAATAGATATCCCATGGGGATTATAGTGTAATTTGCTAAATTCTATACCGTAGTTTTAGCATTCTGCATGATGTTGTATAACAACATAAGCATCAATCACAAATGGAAGTCTCAGGATACACAACTAAGTATCCGCACTCTTTGCTTTTGAAATTATGTGCTTGTTTGCTTTGCCGTAATTTGACAAGTAAACCATGACAAAGTGAGGCAACTATAAGCACCCAATTTCTGGATGATTTGAGTTTGGATGCAATAAAGAACCCAATGATGAAAATTGATTGTGAAATTAGATTTATTGGATTTGATTTATTGATTTTAAACTAAATTGTAAATTATTTTTATGAACTATTTTTAAAATTTATTTATTTGTTTATTTTAATTATTTTTTTTAATAAATTTTCAAAAAAATAAAAAATAAAAAGGGGGAAAATTCAAAAAAAAGAAAAAAATTTAAAAAAAGGCCAAATAAAGGCCGAATGGCCAAGTTGGCCATTCAGCTAAAAAAAAGGGTCACAAGGCCTAATGGCCGAATGGTCCAAGTGGGCCAAAGAAAATGGTCTTTCCAATTTTCCATCAAATTGACAATTTGTGACCAAATCAGGTTTTGTTTAATTTTTTTCGTTCATTTATTTATTTAGTTAATTATTTTAATTTGATAATTTCAAATAAATTACACTTCTCAAATTGTTAGGATTAGATTTATTTTATTTTATTTTATTTTTATTTTATTATTTTATTCTATTTATAAATAAAAAAAATTTCACAGAGAGGGGACTTCCTGGAGAGTTTTGAATTTTTAGCCGTGAGACTTTATTTTCTATCTATTTCTTTCACAAATAAGAGAAGGCTCCTAACTGCAAACTATTTTCTCTATCTTTTGTGATTTTAGCCACATCAAAAATTCACAAATAACAAAAAGCTACAGGCTTCTATCAACGGTGATCACCTTCTGAGGAGCGATCAATACTGCATCTCATTCTCAAATCTTCATCTCCTTCTTCTTTTATTTTTATTTTGATTTTATTTTGATTTGATTTTTTTGTTTATTATTTTTCAATCATTCATTAACTAATTTTTATTTGTTTTTTTTATTTTCATGATTGATGGGGTGACATGAACACACTGTGGAATATTATCAATGGAGAGAAATCATAACCAACCCATGAAGGTCCATGGAATGCCATGGATTTAAAACCATGTATTGATTTCTATATTTTAATGGTAGTTTCATTGTGTATTTATTTTGGTTTGGGTTGTATAATTTTATTTAATTTTGTACGTAGATTATTTTAATAACTCCAATAGTGGGAATAGTGGAATCATGTGTGTGTGGCATGTGTTTTTTTTATTTTAATTAATTGGTCAGTAAATTAGGATTTCATTTGGTAAATTCAATTAAAATTAATGTGGTTTTAGATTTTAATTAGGGTTTCATATGAAATTGGTTAGAATTAGGAAAACATGTTTTATTTTATTTTATTTTATGTTAATTTTATATTTTATTTCTTTTTATCTATTTTATTCATTTGTTTATTATTTTTAGGTCCTTTTGTTTGAAGTTTAATTGGATTAGACTTTTAAGGCCCCTGATAATTTAAGTTAATTAGCCTAATTAATTAGATTTAGGTCCATTTAATTAATTAATAGGTCCATTAGCTTTCTAGGTTCAATTTGGTAACCCTAATTAAAATTAATGGTGGTTGTAGTTAATTTAGGCTGCATATAAATTAAATTAGGGTTAGAAATCACAGTATGTTTGATCTGTTATTTGTTTATTTTATTTATTTGGGCTTATTTGTATTTTTATTCATTTTGAGTCTCAAGCCCACGTTAGGATTAACATAATTAATTAATAGGCTTTTAAAATTACTTTTAAGTTTTAATTAATTTTTAAAATTAATTTGGGCCCATTTAGGTTAATTAGATTTAGGCTCATTTTCAGTTAATTAAAATTAATTTAGACCTAGCCCAACCCATTAAATCATTTCTTTTAAAATAAATAGATTTAGGATCACTTCATTTAATTTAAAATTGATTAGAAATAGGCTAATTAATTTAAGCTCAATCAAATCCATTTCCTTAAAATAGTAAAACTTAAGCCCATTTTCCTTAGAATTAAAAATAATAGATTTAAGCTCACTAATATAATTAAAATATAAGCCTACCTTTAGTTCCATTATATTTTGCAGATAAAATATGTAGATTTAGGTAACTTAAAATTAAAATCAAATGTAGTTTAGATTTAGGGACGTTGCGCCTTAAATGCATTCTTTACGTGCTTTTTCATGGATTGGTTGCCTTAAGGTTAGATGGATGTTCAATTAGCGTTTAATGAAATTGCATGTAATTAGGGAATAAGATAGTAATTCATAAACTAATTTTAAAGAAAAAAAGACTAAAAGAAGTTGGTATTCCGTTCCTAGAATTTTTTGGTTGTGGTTCTAACTTCTTTTAGAGAATCGAGTTACCATCACCTTCGATTTGTCCCAGTTATTACCCTGGGTGGCAACTCTTCTTCTCCTCGCTATGTCTTTGTAATATAGTAGTGTGTTCCCTGGAGCCTTGAGCTCAAACAATGTCGCGGTTGCTAAAATCTTAGACGTGCACTAAACCCAGCCATCTACACTAGTGCGATGGCAGATGCCCCAACGGATCAACTTTGTGATTTACATTAGCAATCATATATTTTTTCAGTCTATTTTTCATGTATTTAAATTGATGTATAGTAACATTTTTTTATTATTATAAATAAATAAATAAAATATATATATATATATATATATATATATATTATTTATTCTTCTTTTTTATCATCTAATAACTATTAAAAACAATATTTAAAAAATAAATTTTAAATATTTAGCCATGGATTATTCGTTGTTAATCCGTCGCAAATTAAAGATGGATAACAGATGTTCTTGGAACAAAAATTAATGACGAATTGTCTTCTATCATTAATCTTATATGTAGTTAATGTTTGTGATAGATTATATATTCCATTAGCGACCATGATTTTAACTACCGGCATTATCCATTGCTAATTTCTTTTAACGATTGATTTAGTTATCGCTCATCCACAGTTTTTGTAGTGCCATTCCAACAAGTTGAAACATCTCTTGAGAATCTTTTACCATTATTTCTACAAAATTTATTTAACGATCTCATAATTTTTAGTTGTGTCCATAAAAAATAAAATTACTTTTTTTAATTATAGAAAGGAGCACATTCAAAGATGTTAAACCATTTCATACACTAGACACCAAACATGAAAAATTTTCCGTCAATAGTTGATTAACAAATATTTTGAAGATCATTAATTGAAACGGTAATTTCAGTTGCATTATTAAAACAATTGAAAAAAAAATTTCACTAAATTATATTCTTCTAAAATATTTTTAATCATTCTAAAATATTATCAGTGGCATGACGTCCATCAAAAACTCTAAATGTAATAATTCTTTTTTGCATTAACCATTCACTATCCCATATACGAATGATTTTGTCGATGATCACTCCAAACATCTCTACAAACAAGTCATTTTGAGATAAAACTACATATTTTGAGCTATTTAATATCAAATGAATTGTTTATGAGTTAATTTATGAATCATAATTAAAATTGTATTTATTTAATACTATTACTTAATAATTTAAATTATATTTATTTAATAATAATTTTAATTAATATTATATTTATAATAATTTTAATTTAAGTTATATTTACTTAATAATATTCTATATTTATTTATATTTTCTAAATATTAAATTAAGGGACAATTACTATTTGCCCCATGAGGTTTGCTGTATTGTATTAAGTGGTTCCTCACTTTTAAAAAATATATTTATTCATCCCTTAATTTTAGAGAAATAAATTAAATAGTCATTTTGTTAAATTTTCTGTCAAATAGCCTTTAAATAGATATGAAATGACCGAAAAACCATGTGTTTGCTTTTTGCATGTAAGTAAGGGGAAAAATCTGAACTACTTGGCCCATCTTCATCACCCACAAACACCTATATACCTCCAATTAACTAGAAAAATGAATGAATAAATAACCAGAAAAATATTACAATACAGTGAGCTTTTCAATAACCAGAAAAATCCACCATTTTTTTTAAGCGATGAAAAATAGCTTCTTTTATAAAAGAGAATGTGAAATGGTATAGCTAAACACCTGCCCATAGGTTGTTGCATGATATGGAACAGTTAATGGATTTTCCATAAATAGCATATCATGTGCATGCTGCAGAGATGGTATTAACCCTTCACCTAATAACTCTGAGTCCAATATCTCCCTCACCTGCAAGTAAAACAAATGTTTCAAGTGACTAAACAAAACATAACAAAGAAAACAACATTAGAGTGGAAGAAAACAAAACCCACTAAAACATCTGCTCGTGAAGTAATATCCACACCCAATTTGAGCTCATCTGTTCGCTTACCGAAAACATCAATCTTTCTCCCCATACTATTCAAGTGCAGAACCTTTTGCATCAATTTCACCATTGGAAGGTAAGACTTGCAAGTTGTTACCTTTCCCTTATGATTCAGATTTGTTGACATTGCTTCAATCCATGGACGAAAAACAGTGAGCTCATCATCATCACCCAACAAAGTGATCACATCCATCAAATAATCAATCCCTTCTGTCAAACCATATACCTTATTGAATGGTTAAAGATTGCGGGATCGGAATAACTCACAAGTTTCTGCACATACCATAAGATTGCAAGATCAATATAAATCACAAATTTCTGCAACCATTATGGTCAGTGCCATAAGTAATTCCTACTTGTAGTAGGTCCAATCTTTCCCAAACATCATCCAAGATTATAAGAACTCTCTCCCTCCCCTTAAACCAAGATCCTAGCCTACGTGCTCTAATTAATACGCTCTAATCAAAAGTGAATGACAAATAAATATAATTTTTAAAAGTGAAGGACCACTTAATACAATACAGCAAATCACATAAGGTAAATAGTAATTGTCCGTTAAATTAACTTAATAATATATTTAGTTAATATAGTTATTATTTATTAATTTAAATATTTATTTAAATCGATATTAATATTAATTTAATCTATACCTAATAATTATAAATTTATGTAATGTTATAATTTTACTAATTAGAAAAGTAAGAGTTAAAATTTAACAAAATTATATAGTTTGTTGTATATAAAAAATACATAGTTCAATATTCAAATACTAAGTGTTATTATATAATTTACATTATATTTAAAAAAATTAAATTTTATTTATTTAATTCTAAGTTAATATTATATAAAATAGTAATTTTTTATTACAATTAATAATTTTGAATTATAATTACTTAATATTAATAATAATGTACGTTCCATGTAAATATATTAAATTACTTAGTTTTATTAACACATGTACTGGTTTACAAAAAAAAAATACTAATCTTATAGTAATTTTAGTAGTACTATAATTTTGTAGTAAACTGATAATTGATACTCAATAATTAGTAATGTTATAGTAAACTTAGTATCATATAATATTTTCTAATATATTTTCTTTTATATTAATTTAAAATGTTAATAGCAGTTTACATTATAGTTAAGAAATATGTAAATTTTTAATGCAATTGATAGTTTTTAATTATATTTACTTAATATTATTATTAATATACATTACAATCATATAATGATACTAAAATTACATAATTTTATTAATAGTAGTTTTATTAAATTTATTAAAATTAAAATCATATAATAATATTAAAACTAATGATATAAAATTATATAATAGTTTTTTTAATTCATATTATGTTTAATTAATATTAATTCAGTATTATATAATATTTAATTAATATTATAGCCAATTGTTTTATTATTTTATTATATTTAATACTAAATTGATATTATATTCACTACATAATGTTATTATATGTAATTTTATCATTTCATTCTAATTTAAATTATCATTAAATTTACTTGATATTAAATTAGTATTATTATATACCATTTGCTTAATACATAATATATAAAATTGTATTTATTTAATACTACCATTCAATAATAATATATCATTGAATTATATTTAACTAATACTAAATGAGCTTGTTCATGAGCTCTCAAGACGAGTTTGTTTATAAACTTGTTCACGAGCTTGTTCATAAATTTGTTCACAAGCATGTTCATGAGAAGTCGAAAAAAACTTGTCCACGATCTTCCTAAACAAATCTATTCATGAGTCTGTTCACATGTAATGACCAGTATCTTTATTTATTAAATTAAAATGTGAAATTTAAAGTGCTAATTATTATTTTTATGAAATTATTCTTGAG
>CATIWM010024275.1:0-24953 GCA_949671775.1 Mallotus repandus | reverse complement strand
TTTATTTTTCTAGTAATTCAATATTCAACATAATTAAGAAAAGGATACGATTTCAAATAAAAAATATATTTTTTTCTATGTTTGAGTGTGAAATAAGCAAAAGGCAGAAGTAAGGTAAAATGCACCAAATTTAACTAAACTGAATTTGGTTTGTTCTTTATTTCACAAAAAAGAAAAGGCCTTTACTTATTTGGTTAGCTATCAAAATTGAGTTTCGGAAAAAAAAAAAGTTACCTAAAAGCATCAAATTTTTATTTTAGTCCCTAACATGCATCTATAAATCCCAAATAGAGTGTTATTAATTATATATATATATATATATATTTTTGGAATAAAAAGATAGGCAACAATTTTAAATATTAAAAAAAATTGAAATGTATATCAACAACTGCTAGAATATTAATAAATGCATAATAATAACAGTCCTTTTTTTAAAAAAAATGATGACAAAATTTAAACTTTATACTTTATAATACCCTTAAAGAGAAATTATCACTTACTTACTCTTTTACTAATATTTCTAACTTTTTCTATTAATTTTTATGTGATGTTACGGGATAGGATAACCAATTAATTAATTTTATATTGAAATTTTACATTTTTCATGTGGAACTTAAGCCTCACGCAAGAAGGAAAAAAAAAAGAGAAAATAAAATTTTCACGTGAGCCAAACAGTGAAAGTAGAGTGATTCAAAGGTTTAATATGGAAAATAAATGGACATAACTAAACTAGCAACCATCTTCCACTACATGGGAAAACATCTTTGTGTGAGAGCCAACTAACCTAAATTGATTTATGTGAAAAACGTGGCTGATGTGCTCATTTTGTCACATGCTATTATCGACATGGAAAATGGCTTTGTTAGACTTTTTAAGGGCCAAGATTTATGGGAGAGACTGCGGCTTCACATGGGATTTCCCCACGTGGCAATTTGCTAGATTCTCCTATCCATATAGTAAGTTCATATGGATATTTATTTTTTTTATATTTTTTACATGTGCAAATACAAAATGCTTTTCGTCATCTTTTAGTTTTTTTTTTAATTTAATGAGATTATATTTTAGTTAATTTTAAATGTATTGTAGTTAATTTATTTATTTATTTTATTTGAACGAATTATTCCAACAAAGTCATCTATATGTAACATCTAAATTTGTAAATTATTTATTGAGTGTTCAATTTTTAATAATCATTTTGCGAATTTGATGTTCATTTGAAAAAAAAGAAAAATCTAACATATATATTACTCAAGGAAATTCTTGTGACTATGTTATTTACTCTAAAATTAAGGATTTTTTACAAGAAAAATTCATTACCATATCAATAACTTGGATTCAAGTTTCTCCATCCTCATTTCTGTTCCAATAGTGTTGAGTTGCTCTGTATATAAAAAAAAAAATATTAAATTATTTAGTTGTTGCACAACTTCCCCTCAATGCAAGCTAAAAAAAAAGTGTCACAGTATAAACAAATTGCCAAGACCAAGAAATTAAGTATTTAACAAACATTCCACCGTAAAACATTTTTTAAAACAATCACTACTTACTAGCAAGTACAAATTAAATGACTTTTCTTGAATGATTACGGCCAGTCCGAGGAGAATTATGTAGCCACATTAATTGATGATTAACAATTTGATTTCTTATTCAACTGTTGAATTTTTTTTCTAATATTAAAAAAAAAAAATACGGCTAGAGGTATTGTTGAACAGCATGCTTGTAAAGTGAATTAAAGGAGAAAAAAAACTAGCTTGAACCCATATTTTCCTTAATTGCTCATCCTGTTTTTTTGAAAATAAAAAAGAAAAAATGATGATGCATTCTTTTATTAGGTTTATTTTAACATATAGTTTTATAACATTTAAAGAATAATGCCAAGGTGATATCAAATTCAGATTTGAGAAAAATTGAATCTTTCAAGATAGGATTGAGGAACAAATCTCAAATTGTAAATTGTAATATATATATATACATTATTTCTACTTGGTCCTTATCTAAGAACTTTTGAAAGAATAGTGTAGGGAAGCGGAGAATTGAACCCACATTTTCAATTAATGTATTGCCCTTCAATATAGTGGTAAATCATCTGTTCTGGACGTTTTATGCAATTGTACCACATATTTTGGTACATTCAATTGTCTCATTTCAGGTCCTAATCATGATCTAATCTCTTAGTTCAAGAAGATGGGCAAGCTTCTCAATTCTCATTATGTTAAAATTGAACTATTACATTTATGTGTGTATTTGGTTTTGGTTTCCACTTCCATATTTTCATCACATTTTTTGTTCTTTTTAGTTTACTTTCTCCATTACTAGCCAAAATAGCAAATTGACAGGACCAGTGCTCTCAGTCTCCAATTTGGCTTTTAATTCTTGTGATCTTATCGCCTTTTATAATGAGGGAGCAAGCGTGACAAATAATATATATCAGTGTTCATTGACATAATAGCACTTTGTTGTAGGCTTGGCAATTGCCTGTTTATTTGTACATACATCTTTTAAGCTTATTGATTGTGAACTTATCTGAATTATGATTAAATATGATATGAGATATCGACTCTGATTTTGTTTTTGATGATAATTAATTAATTAAGTAAAATATATTGATTTTGACTTTAGGTTGGGAGTATTAGACATGATATCTAACAATTGCAATGAAATGTCAAAAGACAATATTGCATTAAAAAGAAAAATGATATCAAATTAATAAACGTATGTTTGTTTTCTAGGTTGATGTCCAACCTCGTGGTTTAAATGTATATCTTCAAACACATTGTGATACTTATTAAGTTTTATATTTTTGTTTAAATTATCAAATTTTGATTAATCTGATTCAATTCAGATAGGACCATAGGAATTATAAAAATTTTCTAATAATTAATTTTATATTTTAATTAAAAATAAAAAGATAAAAAATTCAAAGGTTAGTTCATGGTGATTGAAAAATTTCTTATTCTCAATTAACTGATCGAGTTTAGTATTTAAAACCAATATCTACAGTATAAAATAGGAGGAGGACACTCTCCAAATTGGAGTCAATAAAAAAAATAATTTAATAACCTAAGTCCTAAACACCTTGCCATCAAAAAAAAAAAAAAGAAAAGAAAAAGAATCACGTGTAATTATTAAGTCGTATTTATATATGTATATGGGCACATAGATAAAAAATTTCCTGTGAATTATAAATGGTTGAAAGGTTGTTTTTTTTTCTTTTTATATATATTTGATGTATCCAGTATCTAGTGATTATAAAAATTCTAACAATTCCAATAATCATATTTATAGAGTTGTCTTTTTAATTACTCTTGGACACTCATATAAATATAATAAATTAATTTTTATTCTTTGTATTTAAATTAAAATTAATTCTTCCATTTTAAGGCTAGAACTTCACTATGCCTTTTTTTTTTCTTAAGAAGATAAAATAAAATAAAAACACATATAAAATTGTATGTTATACCTAAATGAGTCTAAAGGACGAGCCAGCTGGGGAATTTTATATATATATATATATATTAACAGAAATAATGTTAATATGTTAGAGGAGAGGAAGAGTTCAACCGGTTTGAATCCTCACGAGAGCACCACTATGGTGGATGCTTTACCAGACCAGGAGTCTGGTATGGGTAGCCAGAGAATCATAATACATAGAATTTATCTGCAATGATTTTCTGAACAGAATCTTGGTACCATGATGAAACCAATTACGTGCCTTGTATTTTGAAACGTGATATATATACATCGTGAATTTTCAACAAGTGGGACATGAACATCCAGGAAATTAAAATGAAAATAGGTAGTAGCTTGACTGGTACAGAAAAGAAAACATAACGTGACTTGGTTTTTTTTTTTTTGGAACAATAAAAGGTAACGTGGCTTGGTTGCATCTCCAATACCTTTAGGCATGTCATATGTTGCAGAAAACTTTGACAACCTGCCATCTCCGTCAAATTTAATTCAAATTTTAACAGATACTAGCTTCTATTTCTTGTCTTTTGCTCCAATTGACCGTAGCTTCAGTTGTTGGTGCAGTCAATTTCTTATAAATAAAAAAATAATAAACCGCTCATTTCATTGCATTGGTCTAGTCAACTTAGCAGATGAATCACTACTCACTCATCAACAGTAACCACATTCTTCTGGAAAAACAAAGGCAAATAAATCTTTGAATTTTAGCCCATCGTTAAAAAAATATATATATATTCTCTGTCAAAGTTGGTTCAGCAAACATGTGGAGATATAAAGTTTAAATTTTACTAACATAATTTAAAAAAAAAAAATTATTTAAAATGACTATTTATATTATACAGTCGTTACTATTTAGATGATATGATATCTTTATTTAAAAAAGTGAATTAGTATGAAATTAAAAAAAAAACTGAATCAGCATGAAAAATTCTCATGAAGGCCTTGGATGGCTGCAAGCACAAATAAATGAAGAAAACAAATAAGCACACAGGTTTTTGTTTTTGAACAAAAATGGTCCCACCAATGAAACCCTTCCACGTGTAACTCTAAGCACCACTATTGTCCATGCCCAAATGCTGACCGCTAATAAACTAGGAAACGAAGATAAGCCACACCACCAACAACACTATTTCTTTTTTGAACCGTCACCACCAACACTGTTTCTATGGTGCTGTTGACCATTATTTCATATAATGAAGCAATAGTTATGCAATGCATGTGTCCACATTTTGTACAATGACAATTGAAAAATGGCTGCTGACTGTTACTTGCAACTTGAAGATTATGCATCTTTTATCATGTGCTGCCATTACTTGGTATAATAACAGACTAAATACAAGTGATATGTTGACATAGGCACATGCATCAAACATGAAGTTTGATCGGTTATTATCGGCTCAAAACATTGAACTCCACCTATACAAATGTACATTAGCTCCGCTCGCACATGCACAGCAGTAAATCTTTCTGACTTGGACTGAGTCACTCCAGTTGATTATTAGACCAACATTTGCATTAGCAACTTCACATTTCAATCGTACAAGAGTTTTATTTTATTTTGATTCATTGAATAATAGAATCAGATGCCTAAAATTAGGCAAATACAGAGTGAGCACAATGTTCTTACCAGGAAAAAGAAATGATCATTAAAAATTAAAAATAAATGGCTATGCGAATCCGCACGCTAATCCTTCAATCGGTTCCTGATATTATGTACCAAAGTCATCAAACCCAAAGGAAAGAAAGTGCCCCCTGTATGCAGGCCGAAAAGAATGCTTGATTATTCATGCAAAAAGGTCGGTACACTGAGGACGCCGCTCCTCTTCCCTTGGAACTTGTGACGTGCGGTCCTGATAATATTGATGAATATAGATTGCATATTCATGAAAAGAACCTGTTAAGCATGAAAAGTGAGTAAATAACACCGCAGATATAGAGTTTCTTATGTTTAATAAATTCGCTTGACTCAGATGCTATTAATAGTACAAAATATAAACGATGAAAATCTTTTTGAATTTACACTCTTCAAGTGATAGGATGAACTCATTACTAATTAGAAAGGGTGTTCTACTCTATATTGGTCTGTAAGCGCCTTCCAGCCTTAGACCACGAAAAGGGCATCATCTCTGTTAAGAAAAGCTTGCTGTTGCAATTTTTACTGGTAAAGCACAACCCTGTATCAAGAAAAGCTTGCTAAATGAATGGCATTACTTACAACTAAATGAAAAACTTAGCTTGCCTTTACAATTCAACACCAAGGCCACTTGGCATCACGCCACTTGTACTTATGTTCCCCATAATTCCTATTAGTAAAATTTCCTGGGCAAAGTCTTTCATCTTGCAAATGCTCATCATTGTAGCTTGCAGGCGCCTGACAGCATTGAAGCTTTTGATCACGTAATATGGCTTCCCCCCTGTATTTAGGGTTACTATATCTTGGGTGCTGGATAAATTGCACATTTTTCCACCACAATTTAAGAGCCTACATAATATCATGGTGAAGGAGAGTGAACATTTTTAAAGATTTCCAATCATTATGGATCTGTGTTAGAAGCAGATTTTAAAATGGGTATTCAAACAAAAAATGAGAAAAAACAGCAACAATTTGGATGTGAGTGTACATGTATACCTATATTCAAAAAAAAAGGGAGGAAAGATTTCGTAAATTTTAATTAAGGATTTCATGAATGTAAAACTTCTCAAGGCAATTAGCAAAAGGAGATTAAGTCAACAGAACTGCGGCCAAGATCAAGATTGTAACGAAGAGAACATTTATTAACTAGACTCTACTTACATGCCAATATATCCAGAGTGCAACTTTATGAGGCATCAACCAGAAAAAGACCGAGTGATCAGACACTAAAACCGAGGGTATTCTTTTAGCTTTCAATGTAGCCACAAAATAGTCACCAAAATCAGGGTGTTGAACTGAAATAATCACAGATAAACTGTCCCCTGGAGCATTTGCTTTAATGTGCCAATTCCCGAGCATATCCTGCAAATTTCACGAATGTTAATTTAAAGAGTGAGTGAAGAACCTATTAGCTATAAAGGTCCAGACAACTGAAAAACTGAAGATCAAAAGAAATGAATTTTTGTTGGTGTAGGTTGCATAACTCTCACATCATTTAAAATGTCTCTGATATGACCCAATGTCCATTTATTATTTGCTTAAATACAGTCGATCTATATTTCAATTGACCTGTGAATTCAAAGAGCTCACTATATATCCCTTGGTTTAGCTTTTATTTCTCAATATTAACATATTTAAACGTTACTAAAGCTCTACACTCTATCTGAATCCAATAAGTGATAACACTATTTGAAGGAGTATTGCCATATATAGGGCAGAACCAACCATATTGCAGATGGATTCAAAATTCAGTCCATGAACATATAAAAATAAACATTCATTGTTCGATTATTCAAATAAGATGCTGGAATTCCTTTTCCCTGAAATAAAAATGTGCCGCATCAACTTGAAAGCTATCTAATTCATTACCTGATCCTAGTAAACATGTTACTGCTCATATAACAAACACCAATGGACTCAGAGCAGATTGTTCTCGATCATAGCACAACTACTAAAAAGGAGGGAGTGAAATAATTTATTGATTCAGGCACAATGTTTAGATGATATTACAGCATGATGCCTAGAGTACTGCAGTATGTATCTCAAGAGAATAGTGGGAATGTTGGAAACCATAAAAACATGAGAAAGCCATGAATCAATGGGACTCAAAGCAAAATATTAAAAAACACAATGTATATTGACAAAGAGAGACAAATCTTAACACACCATACACGATCAATTAAAAAAGGTACATGAGAAAGCCATCAATTACTGGGACATACCATAAATGGGCTGACATGCAGTGGCTTTCCCACTAAATCTGAATTTGGATTGAAAACAAATGTGACTCTTTCACCCCATGGTGTATTTGTTACCTACACCAGAATCATCACCAAGGTCAGCAATGAGTACTCGATCAAAACATTACCACAGAAGAAGTTTAAAACAAAAAGACTTGATAATTATACAATTAGGAATGATTACACATAAAACTCCTACAATTGTCAACACTAGTTCCCACTTGAGGATGAAGACACCAGCACATATCATACATTATGGCAAGAATTTCAGAATGTTCTGCAGCATGAATCATCCATACTACATCATTTATTTCATCCAAGAAAAAAATAGAAGCCAAATGCTTATTTACATTTAAAATTTGAACTAAATAGATTCTAGATGGTTTCTGTTTCATGGTATAAACTGTAGCAACATAAATTGTAAAGCACAAAATTCACAGAAAAGCTAAAGAACAAATATTGGCAATGCCATTGGCTTGAGATTAAGAGCTGACTCTAATGTATTCTTTCTTAGTGTCCCCTAAGTAACTTCTATACAGAACAGAAAAATTAGTAAAAAACAAACTTTAAAGAAACAAATGCAAAAGGAATATTGGTGGATTAGAAAATTTGAGCTTCTGCATTTTTTTTTTCTGCAGGTAGATGAAACTAACCTCGGCAATGCACTTGTTTAAATGATGAATGGAGCCCTCAAGATCATAGCAATAATACAAACTCAATGGATTTTGCTCATATCCCACGCTAGGAGGTATTGTCAAGAGAAAACTGCACAAACAAAGTAGTATACAATTACAGTTATAATTAATTCATCAAGTCAACCACCGCCAAAAACTAAGAATTAGCCAGACACTAAAGCAGCATATCTAATTATCAAATGCACTTACACTGGTCCGTTAGTGTCTGCAATCCGGCGAGCATCATCAGCGGAGAGGTGGTCGGGCGGCGTGCGGGAGGAGCGGTCGAGGTCGAAAACAGCATAACGAACCGGGTAGCGAAATGAGTGGCGGACAGGATGACGGCGCTCATGCCAGACGGTGCCTTCGTAGAATGAGACGGAGTCAGCATTGGGGTCAGGGTGTGAAGAGCGGAGGCGCGTGAGGAGAATGCGGAGGAGGAGGAGGATAGAGAGAGCAAGGGAAGTGAAGGATGTTGAAACGATTGAGAAGAGAAGGTAAACGGCTTCCATTAATTTGTCTTTTGGCGACGGTTTGTAGATAGAATGGTTGGATGGTTTCTGAGCTATGGGTTCGCTGGTTGACTATTTTACGGATGCTGGGCGGGAGCCATTTATTTTATGCTTTGTAACGGCCTATCCAAAAGGCGCCTGGGCTTTGCGAAGCGGTCCAAGGGATTCTCCGCGCCCACCTCATCACAGCCATCCATTTATGTGATCCCACGTGGATAACACAAGAGCCGACCTGTTCTCTCAGGCATCAACATAAGCGCTGAAGTGCCATCACACATGTCAACAAATGATATGGCGTTTCTAAGCCACATCATCAAATGAAATGATGTGTATTCAGCCACATAATCAAATTGGATGATGTGTTAGTTTACACGTTATTAAATTACATGACATATTATTAGTCACGTTGTTAAATTTAATTGACGACAATGAATAATGTGTTTAGAGCCACATCATTAGAATATATGACATGTACAAAGTCATGTGATCTATTTTATATCGATTCTCATGCCGAATGATAGTATATGCTTAGCCACATCAACTTTCGTGATGACATATGTACATATTTATATCATTATATGTAATGAAGAGATGATGTGTACAATGCCATATTAGCATTGAGTCCTGGTGGATTATGCCACAATGTCAGTTTGTACAGGGTGGTATCGCCACGTGAGCGATGTTATTTAGACATGATAGTAATGCGGCCACGCGTGAGAAGCATTTGACAGTAGCGGTTGATAATATGTGCAGCAATAAGGGGATGCAGGGGATCATAACCCGACGTCACATGACAACTAGGAAGGGTTGAAGGTAGTTTGTTTTTGTTAGGGTTGGTAATCCAGCCGTCGATGTGGGTGACCAAGGACAATGTCACAGACTTGTCACGTGGTTCATCGAGTGGAGGCAAATCCATGTGCAAAGAAACTTGACAACCATAGGAATGGTTCCACATAGGCCTGTAAAAGACATAATTACCCTGGTATGGAACGTGGCAAAGCAGGAGTGGTAGATGTAAGAAAGTTAGAAAGTAGAGAATTGTGTCAAGAAGAGTTAAGTTCAGGGAGAAGCGGGCGATGGAAACAATGTGTGGGTGTGAGGCAGAGAGAGTGAAATAAATCGCCATGGCAGGGCCTCTTTCTCTTTGTTCATAATAATAAGAAAAGCTGTCTGTTGGCAAAGCCTCCTCAAATTCTCCGCTCTCAATTACTTCCTTTTCCTCATTTATATAAATAATTCTATCGGCCAGACCACACATCTCCTTGTGGTTGGCGAAAGAAAGGAAAGTTTTAAGTGAGCAGGAAATGGCTACGAATACAATAATGCAGGGATTAGGAGGTGCAACGGCTTTAACTTCCTCCAATTCTTTCCATTCCAACAAATTTCAACTCCTATCTCGTAGATCCCTTTCAGGTTCGCTTGGTTGTTTTTTTAATTATTTTGATATGCTCTGCTCTGCTCTTATTATCTGAATCTTTTGTTTAATTTGATTTAGAGAGGAAAGGGAGCTTCCTTGTCGTCAGATCTGATGCCAGCCTCAACTTCAACTTTGCTGCTAATTCAAGACCTCGCAGGCCTCACCAATTGATCACCAATGCTGTTGCTGTAATTCTTCAAAAAAAATTCCCCTTTTCTTACTATTATTATTATATTGATTCATTTACTCTATTCCTTTTGCTTTTCTTTTCTTTAGACAAAAGCTGACGGTTCGGCTGCTTCAACTGCTTCTAAATCCCCCGGGTATTCTATTATGTTCCTATAATTCTGTTACCTATTCTTTTCATTTGTGATGTTAGAGATGTTTAAGAAATAGTAACTATGGAGTTGGAATTCAATGTTTAGTCACACTTCTCATTCTGCATTGAATGAAAGTTGCACCCTTTACTTTCTTATTTCTTATAGAATCATAAAGTACCAACTCACAATGCAATGTTTTGAGGGTTTATTTTACTTAGCGCAGCTATCTAGGTAGCATAAAAAGGCATTAAAGTGTAAAAAACCTTACTCCGCCTCGCTCTCATAATGATAATGATATGCATTGGCCATTGCAATTCTGTCTATAAAATTGTTGTGCTAGGCTCTGGTTACTTTGTTCATTATCAGATGTCACATAGTAAGCATCAATTGGCAAGCTACAGTTGTACGTACTCACCAAGAATTGTGAGATTGCGCGAGCAGTTACTTAGTTAATTAGGATAAATCTGCTAGTCAAAATGCATAGTAATGAGATTCTTCATTAGTATTAGTTCAAGACAAGGGTTTTGCCATTAAAGTTGTCATATTTTTTTGAAACATCAGTATTCTCTTTGCTTAATGGCATGAACTTAATGACCTGTGAGTATGGAAGTGGTCATTTTTTGTGTGGCGACAAAATGAAAGTAATGGTGTTGCTGGCCTGAGCCCAGCCAGTCCAAGTAAGGTCCTGTTTGTCTCACAAGGTCCAACATTAAACTGGATCATTTAAATATTTTTTTTTTGGTGTAATGGATATATATTCATAAAGTAATTCATTAGTAGCTGGAGGAGTGGAACTTGATACTTGGTTTGATCAATTGAGCTGCTAATTTATTTTTCATTGAATCTTCATCAAAAGTATGAGAATGCACTAGGCAAGACTAAGGAGCATGTTGAATTTTTCCCAGATGATATCCTGAAAGGACTTGAAAAACTCAACCTAGATGCTAGTGGCAGTTATCTTAGTCCGCCAGTATCATATAATGCTCAACTGTGCACTTTATCTCTCAATTTTCTAGCCTTGAGATTGATGAGTGTAGGATAATTTCATTGTTTTATGCTTGTTGATGCTACTTTATTTGCATCATTCCTTAAATGCATTTGTGTTTTGTGATCAGACATGAACTTCTGCTCTTTGAGGCCCTAAGAGAAGGCTTGGAAGAAGAAATGGACAGAGATCTCACTGTTTGTGTTATGGGCGAAGATGTGGGTCATTATGGAGGTTCTTACAAGGTGACAAAAGATCTGGCTGAAAAATATGGGGATCTCAGAGTTCTTGACACTCCTATTGCCGAGAACTCCTTCACTGGTATGGGCATTGGAGCTGCCATGACCGGCTTGAGACCAGTTGTTGAGGGTATGAACATGGGATTTCTCCTTCTGGCTTTCAATCAGATCTCAAATAATTGTGGTATGCTCCACTACACATCAGGTGGCCAGTTTAAAATACCCATTGTCATTCGTGGACCTGGTGGAGTTGGCCGGCAACTTGGGGCTGAGCATTCGCAGCGCCTTGAATCATATTTTCAGTCAATTCCTGGGATCCAAATGGTTGCATGCTCAACCCCCTATAATGCTAAGGGCTTGATGAAAGCTGCAATCCGAAGTGAGAACCCAGTGATACTTTTTGAACATGTTTTGCTGTACAACCTCAAGGAGCGAATACCTGATGAGGATTATATATGTAATCTTGAGGAAGCCGAGATGGTTAGGCCTGGAGAGCATGTCACTATTTTAACCTACTCACGTATGAGATATCACGTAATGCAGGCTGCCAAAACTCTAGTGAATAAGGGTTATGATCCAGAAGTGATTGATATCAGATCACTGAAACCATTTGATTTGTACACAATTGGAAATTCAGTGAAGAAAACACATCGTGTGCTGATTGTTGAGGAATGCATGAGGACTGGTGGAATAGGTGCTAGCTTGACTGCAGCTATCACCGAAAACTTCCATGATTATTTGGACGCTCCTGTTGTATGCTTGTCTTCACAGGATGTTCCAACCCCTTATGCTGGGACGTTGGAGGAATGGACCGTGGTTCAACCTGCACAGATCGTAACAGCAGTTGAGCAGCTGTGCCAGTAATTACAGTAACATAAATAGCCATTACCTTTTGTGGTAGACTTCTCATGTTCCTATTCTGTGAAACACTTCTTTTCGGCGTTGGATGGAGTCAGCAGTTTAATTTCACAATTTATTAGCAATTTTGTGTTGGTTGAAATTTCACAAGTACCCATCAAGTCAAAGGCTTTATTACTCTAATTTATCTTTCCATTAAATTATCATGTAGTGGTTTGTTGGTAGATATGTGGACTCATCACCATTTCTACCATTAAGTTTGTTTGTTGGCATAAAACGGTGCAACTACAGATTAATTTGTATTGAGGAATGTTACTTGCAGCAATGATACGAGTTACCCTTATGGTTAAATAACTAGAAAGTGACAGTCTTTTGCCTGTGATATTTCTTTTCCATCCTCATGTTGCTGATCGTGTTTGCTAGAGGCTAATTTGATGATCAGGCCATCTTAATGTTTGTTCACTTATACTTTGCAAACAAATATGTAAAATTATCATTTGGTTTTGTATATCGACCGAGCGTAACGTGCCATTAGCTTTTCTGAAGGCACGCATGTCAAGCGGCAGCTGCAGCAATTAAAATCCATAAACTTCTGTATAGAATTAACCATGTAACTATGAAAATTATAGTTCTTGCATGCATCCAGTTGCTTGATGTAAAGCTTGTCTGCTACAAATCATTTATCAAAACTCCATTCCATCTACTACAGCTGCAATATGATGATGTAACAAGAACTTCACAAATTTTTTTTAAAAAAATGCACCCTAAACTGAACAGGTCGAATGGCCTGGCCCAAAAATGAATTGGACTATGGCGCTTTTTTTTATTTTAATTTTTATGGTCCATTCAAGCTTCCACTATCCAACACCAACACATGCTTCGTCCACATGACTATAAGCTGGGCTATTTCTTAATTCGTATCGCTTTTTTTTTTCTTTTAATTCTTATTGGTTTTTTTTCTTTTTTGAAAAAAGCACGAAAATATATGTGCTTAAATACTGTTATTACTTGTGAGTTAGACTTTTTTTTCTGAAGATTAAGTAGTGGGATTACTCCCTTCAAAATATGTACAAATTAAGTATTCGATTTTTACCTTCTTTCCCCTTGTTAAAAAAAAAAAAAGCTTTATGTCCACTAATATTAAATGGTTGCAATTATAACTTTTTAGGTGAATACCTCACAAATTAAAGAAAAAAAAAGTCACCCACAAAAAAAATTTTAATTTTTTATTATTGTTTTTTTTTTTTTTTTGAGGAAAAGGTTTTTATTATTGTTACTTATTAGTCTATTGAAAATAGTCAAATATACAAGACCCAAAAAAAATAGTCAAATATAAAGTGCCTTCTTTGGTATTCAAGTACTGATCTTAAAACAAAATTTATAAGATCTTTAAAAAGGAAGTGTGATAAAACAGGTGTATTATAAAAATTTGTATAAAATGTAGGTTCATCTTCCTACACTTATTGACAGGAATTAACTAAATAGCAGCCAGTACTGCGTATGCATAGGAATTAATGCAACAAAACTTGAGTTGAATTCAATGTCTATGTTGTCCCAAACATGCATAAACATGTCTATCAGCATCAATCACTCTATCTGCATGTGTAACTGTTTCTCCTAAGAACATGGCCATGTGGGTCTTTATACAAGTTGCAAGAACACTACAAGCCTGTCGCAGGCATACGGCCTATGTATGTATGTATATGTATATATTAGATAACCAAGATGAGTTTAATCAAACAAGTGCATGAATAATTGTCAAATCTATATTTCCTACAAAGCAGGTTTCTTTATTCCAGAATCCATATCCTTTTCAACATACTTGTCATTTTATGTTGTCTGAATGTGCACTTTAATCAAATAATTGAACACTGAAGGAGAATAAAGGAAAATTAATGTAAAAAAAAAAAAGCAAGGGAATAAGAGTACATTGAAAACAACTCTCTCTTCTTTCTTTTCTAATCACTCGTCTTCCGTAAATAAAGAGGAGTGATTTCTAGCCATTTTTAGCCTGAAATTATCCCTCTACATCTCTTTTTATTAATTTATTTTTTAACTAAGTGGTTTATTTTACATAAATCTGAGTTTTATTTTATTTTTTGTGATTTCGTCGTCTTGTTGCAGCGTTTGATTTTTTGTCGTCTTGTTACGATATTTTATTTTTCGTCGTCTTATTGCTACTTTTTATTTGTGCATGGGCAATTCAGACAGGTAACGCATATTCGATCAGATAGAGACAACAAATCAGATTATGGTTTTCAGTATGTTGTAAGTATTCTAGTCACTATAGTATTATCAAATTTGTAGGCTTTAGGCCAATTTATTGTGTAATTAACCTGAGTGTTGTTTCTTCTTCTATGATTTTTAATAAATTTGTATATGTACATTCAAAACATTATGCTGAACTGCTATATTTTCAACATATAATCTGAAAATTTTACACAAAATATTACACTCATCCGTTATATTTTTGACATGTAATCTGAAAACTTTACATGAAAACCTAATAATTGGGTATTGGCCCTTTAAGACTAGGGTTAACGTTCTAATTGTTCACCACATTGGCAAATGCTTTTTTAGAGTTTCAGTTTATCATCTCCTGTAGATGAAATTACTTTCAGCCTGATTACATTTAACATACTTTTCCCAACTTTTGTACTATTGTTATCCATGATCCTCACATCCTTATTGTTGTTTGATTCTCCTAAAATTATGTAACCATGTAATCACTTTCCTATGAAACGTAAAAACATTTCACAGTGATTGTTTATCATCTTTAAATAGAGTCTTATTCCAACTCAAAAAGACGTCCATACAGAACCAATTATCTTTATTCAACCAATCAACTCCTTTTACTAACTTAATCATCCAAGTGATTTCACCAGAAACACCACCTGACACCAGTCTAACATTCACAGTATTGCAAGTTAGCCAATCCAATATATATATAAGAAAAAGATGTATTCTGCTCCTCTTCCGCTTCACATGCAAGGGGGACTGCATTTTCCTTTAAAATTGACTTTACAAGAACAAGTTTGCCATAATTAATTAATATATTTAGCCCAATTTGGACTAGTTTTTATCTTTTTTTAATAAATAATTTAAGGATGTTCATGAATTTTATTGTTTACCATTTTTATTTAAAAAAATTGGTTGATTCCTAAGTTTAGTGAAGTGCTTCAAGAGTTGAATAACCTACTTTACATCCAATAAATAAAAAATAAACTAATAAAGCATTCCGTAATCTTTAATATAAAACTGGAGAATAGGCAGAAGAATCAATATACACACCTTTAGATTGACAATTTGTTAGTAAATATTGAGCAGAAGTAACATAATTAATGTATAATTAACAACATAACGAGACTGATGGCTATCTGTTCTATCAGTTTGTGTTCTGAAACATGCTTAAACATGTCTTCCTACCCACTCGTTTGTTCATTCACAAATGAATGTGACCATGCCTCAAAATTCAATACCCATATATATATTAAGTAGCTATCAATATGTTTGCTTCACAGAAAGGGTATTATACATGCTAAGATTGGAATATTTTTGTCCATAACGGCATTGGCAAGGCATGATCGTTGAGGTGCATTAAAATCTACCCATGTGGAGTACCCGTGCAAATGCATAGAACTAGATTAAAATGCATTAATGTGTACTGAGTTGGCACATACATTATCAAGATTTGATGTGTTTATTTATTTATTTAGGGTTGCATTTTGTGGACATGTTTTCTTCCTGCCGTTCTTTTGTTGTGGATTCTGTTGTTTTGTTTTCTCTCAAAAAACAAAAATCCAGTAGGTCCTAATCATTTGTAATGGATAAAAAAAAATTCTTAATTATCACATGAGTAAATGGTAGCTAGGCGTTATGAATATTTTAAGTTATATAACTATTAAAATTCATTCTCATTAGTAATAACAACTCACAATATCCGAATAAAAATCTTTCAAGATCCATTGTATTAGATAGAATATTTATCGTTTCAAAAAAAAAAAAAAGCATAATACATATGCAGCTACCTGAACTTGTTACAATTGGTCATTTTACTACTTGTACTTTCACTTTTGCCAGATTGCTACCTGAACTTGGCTATAACATGATATATAAACACTTGTCCAGAAGTGTTGCAAATAAAGGATGTGCGTGTTGCTGAGTCGCACTGACTTGGATGATATATGAACGACACGTGTAAAAGTGAAAATTTGACTTCTACCTTAGTGAAGCTTTAAACCTACAACTCCATCAATATAACATGATATATAACTCCATCGAGAGAAAAAAAAAACTTTGGCTCCTACTAATGCAACTAAAGCTTAAGAATCTAAACCCTAAAATTTTTATCCCTAAATTGATCGAATGAAGCTGTGAGTTTCTATTTCAGCTCAAAACCTCTAACTCCTAAATTGTCGATTTTGGTAATATTGGTAGCATTTTTGTTGCAAAATCCAAAAAAAGCTGAGAAAGTTTGTGTTAGACGCTTGGAGTTGTGAATGACTGTGTTAGACGCTTGAAGCAGAGAAACAGAGAAAAAAGATAGTCAAGCTTTTAAAGAAAAATAGAGCTAGAAGTTTTATAAAAAAATGAAGGTACATTTTTATCCTCATTGTGAAAGCAAATATGGTGTCTTATAACTTGGTATTTTCGTTATTATAGGTGAAAGTTAGGATTTTTTGTTGTTGCATGCATTGCAACTTGATTCTACTCATCTATCAAAGTTAGGTTTTTTATTTCATTGCTTATTTCAATAAATAGAAAACTCAAAGAATTTTGGGATTAAAACAATTTAGTAATGTTAATGATATTATTATAATGTTGTTTATGCAGAATGGATAAATTTTCTGTATATTATTATCATGGTGGTCGTTTTGCTTTATTGGAAGATGAATTAGTGCATATAGGTGGGGAAATAATGCCCAAACATGGACTAGATGTAGACAGAACTAGGTATTTAGACTTGGTTGATGAAATGGAAAAACTAGGCTATACTGATGTGAAGTTATCATACAAGTCAAATGGATTGTCTTTGACTGATAGACGGCGATAGATGGTGGATGATAGGCAATTTATGGATTTATTGCATTAGGCAAAGGAGTGTAATGGTATGGTTAATGTACATATTGAAGGTGTGATGAATGGATGTGGTGAAAAAGTAAGGGGTAAAAATGTAGGGGCTGAAAATGTTTGTTCACAAACTAAAAGGGCTGAAAAAGGAAAGGCAACTAAAGAACCTAGGGCTACAGTGAGTGCAAGTAGAAGTAATATAAAAAGAAAGAAAAGAGTTGGAACTGCAAAATGTGTGTCCAAGAAAAGGGAGGCTGAGCAAAAGGAGGCTGAGCAAGGGGAGGCTGAGCAAGGGTTAACAGAGCAAGGGGAGGCTGAACAAGGATTAGAAAAGCAAGGGGAGGCTGAGCAAGGGTTGGCAGACCAAGGGGAGGATGAGGAGAGTGCAGATGAGGCTTATAATCGGGCAGATGAAGCTTATGAGGGGTGATAGTTGTGAAGAAGATAGCAACACAGATGGTGAAGCACCTCCTATAGATGAAATTGTACATTCTGAAGATGAAGGCAGTGATGTTAATAAAGAAGTGCTAGCTGCTAGAAAAGAACTTTGAAACTACAAAAGATGAAGACTAACTAGGGGAAATGCCACTACTGATGACCATATTGACCTTGAAGAAGTTAGCATTGATGTTGGGTATGATAATACAAGGGAGGGAGGGAATAGATATGTAGGTAAGGTTGCTGGTAATGAGAAGTATTTTGATAGTGATGATTCAGGTAGTGACATTAGCATTAGTGGAGATTTAAGCGAAAATGAGGTGCATGAAAGAACACAAAACCATAGAGTTCAGTATGATCCCACTTATGAAATACCGGTTTAGCAAATTGGAATGATTTTTGAAAATGCAGTACAATTTGGGGAAGCTGTGGCCAAGCATAATGTGGTTAGAGGAGTTGCTATGAGATTGAGACCTAATGATTCTCACAGAGTGAGGGTGACTTGCAAGAAAGAAAATTGTGATTGGCAGTTACATGCAAGTGTTGATGGGAACACCAAAGATTTCACTCTGAAGACATATAATCCAATGCATAAGTATGGCAGAGCAAACGAGAACAAGTTATGCACTTCAAAGTTTATTGCCAATTTCTTCAAAAAAAGAATTTTGTCACAGCCTTCAATAAAGATATGGCAGATACAAGAGTTGTATAAGAAGTAATTAAAGGTTAAAGTTGGGCTAACTATGTGTAGAAGAGAAAAATTGAGGGTGATGTCTCAATTTATTGGAAATTATGTTGAGGAATACAACAAGATACAATGGTATGCAAATGATATCAATGCCTCCAATCCAGGCAGCACATGTTTCGTAAGGACAGATACCTCAAGCCATCCAGGGAAGATACTTTTTGATAGATTTTATATCTGCCTTTATGTTCTAAAACAAGGCTTTAAGGAGGGTTGCATAAAGGTCATTGGATTGGGCAGATGCTTTTTAAAGGGTGTTTGTAGAGGACATATATTAGCAGTAGTTACAAAGGATGAAAATGGGCAAATGTACCATGTGGCATGGACAGTGGTTCAAGTTAAAAACAAGGATACATGGAGCTGATTTTTAAGAGTTTTGCGAGATGATTTGCAAATGGGAAATGGTAAAGGTTTTGTCCTCATGACAGATATACAAAATGTGAGTAACTTAACCTTATTAATATTGAATATATTTTTAAATAAATGCCATTATTATTATTATTTATTGTATGCTTTTGTTATCAAGGGTTGGTCTCTGCAATTGAGACTGAGTTGCCTCATGTAGAACATAGGATGTGTGGTAGACATATTTGGTTTAATTGGGCAAAAAAATGGTGAGGCAAAGAACGGAGAAAAAGGTTTTGGTTGTGTGCTAGAAGTAGCTTTAAAGTAGAATTGAAGGATAATTTGTAAGAATTAAGCAAGTTAGGAAGAGGAATTGTACAGGACCTACTTTGCTATAATATAAAGAGATGGATTAGATGTTATCACGGATGTGACACAAAGAGTGATGTAATAGAGAATAATATGTGTGAGACATTCAATGCTTGGATATTGGCAACAAAATATAAGTCAATTGTGACTATGTGTGAGGAGATCATAATAAAGCTAATGTAGAGGATTCAGGTTATGAATGATTTTGCAAAAACCTGGATTTGTGACATTTCTCCAACAACAATGGAAAGGTTTGAAAAAAACAAAGAAGAATCTATGAATTGTGACATTTTGTGGAATGAAGATTCAAGTTTCGAGGTCCAAGATGGGCTATATGGTCACACAGTGGATTCAAAAAAGAAGAGTGTACATGTCGATCTTGGCAGCTAAAGGGAATACCCTGTCCACATGCTATTGCTGCTATGTATCACAAAAATATAGATCCAACTAAGTTTATCTCCAAGTGGTATCGCAAGGACATATACCTGAAGACATACACACATTACATACAATGTGTGCTAGACATTAAATTATGAAAGGACAAAGACCAACCATGTATTGAGCCACCAGTAGTTAAATCTATGTCTAGCTAACCAAAAAGGAATAGAAGAAAACTAAGAGATGAGCCTAAAAAAATTAATAAATTTTCAAGAAGGGGTGCAAAGATGACCAACAGTATAAGTAAGCAATAAGGTCATAATAAAAAAGGTTGTCAACTAAAGAGGAACCAAAATGCAAATCAGGTACAATTCTTATTTCTTGAATGAAAATTCTGATTTAACACTTTATTTTTACCAATTTAATGAGCTATTTTTTATTTGTTAATGTTGACCTTAGCAATAATCAATCTTGATTTTAAACTTAAAAATCTTAATTTTGAGAATTTAACATGTTTATTTAAGTGTGTATAAGCTAGGACTAATATGCAAATCAAAATGGAGTTAAGCACGCTTTTGGGCTAATGTGACCTTCAAGATTCAAGGAAGATTTTAACAATCTTAGAGCTCTAAAATGAGGAAGAGGTATTCTTGAAATTTGAAGTTGACATCTTAAGCTTTCCAGATTGATCTTACTTGTCAAAATCCAAGTTCATTTGGATATGAAAATATTGAATCAAATTCAGCATATGCAGTTTTCATCTTAAGCTGAGTAGCTCTTAGTATTTGAGCAATATCTTGAGCTACAGATGTCCAAATGAGCTGATTCAAAGTGCAATAGAAAGATAAGACAATTATCTACAACTTTCATGAAGATAGCTAAGGCCATTTTGAGGTGCACGGACCGTGTGAGTCAGCACGGACCGTGTTGTGCGAAATTCACGCACACGGGTCTATTACACGGACCGTGTTGTGCGAATTTCACGCACACGGATCTGTTGCATGGTCCGTGTTGGTGTTGACAAGGCGTGCAGAAAAATTTCATGCAATGGGTCTATTGCACGGTCCGTGTTGGTGAGGCGTGCAGAAAAATTAACGCACATGGGTCTGATTGCACAGACCGTGTTGGTGAGGCGTGCAGAAGTACACGGACCGTGTTGCACAAAATTAACGCACATGGGTCTGTTGCACGGACCGTGTTGTGCAAAATTAACGTAAACGGGTCCGCTGCATGGACCGTGTTGATACACCCTCACTGTCTATTTTCAGTGACGCTCCTGACAATAAAAAATGGGAATTTTTTTTAAGACAACGGCGATATTCCAACAGCCATATTTTTGAGTGTTTATCTATATAAACACCTCCAATAGCTCCATTGAATGCTAAGAAATTTAAAAAGAAACACAAGAAATATTGTTTATCGTTTTAAGCATTCATCAAAGATCTCAAACTTTAAATTTATTCATTCTTTGTTTCATTAACTCCTGTGAGAGTTGGTTGTGTGTTAGAAATAGAATTTCTACTTCATATAAGTCTGGGGATAGATTAGAAGGGAAGTGAGATTTATTTCTAAAGGAATTGGTTTAAGTTTTTAGCCATTAAAACACTTAGGAATTGGTTTAAGAGTGAGCCTAGAAACTCTTGTCTGTAAGGTTGTAAGAGTGAGCCTTAAACTCTTGTGTAATCTTGTGAATAAGATTGTGGGTGATTGAAAATCCTAACTTGGGGATAAGTTAGGTGGAGACGTAGTATTGTTGTTGAATCCGAACTCCTTAAATTACTGTGTTCTTCATTCTTCCTTCCCAACGTTCTTTCTATTTTTGTTTAAAATTCAATTACTGTGAATTTGAATTCGATTGCCTTATTCACCCCCTCTAAGGCATTTTTAAAGTTGTAACCATGACATTTTTAATTAATGATTTACCCACCTTATCAAAGCAAAATAAGAAGACTCTTGAAAAAAACAATGTACACTCGAGCCTCCCTGATTTGGTCTCTCCAAGGTATCATGCCTCATTCCACCATCTCCTAATACCAAACATTATAAGCTCAAAACTACAAACAAAACCTAACACAAGAATGATTATGAAGTGCATATGTCATGCTTTATGATGCAAGTTATGCTATTCAAGCAAAGCACACAAGTTACCAAAATTCTGTCTAATGCTGCAGCCTAGATATTTAAATTAGTTGACTGACTTAATGAATGAATTTTGACATGAAAATTTTTAGATATATTGAAAACACATTGAAGTATATGGACACCAAAATCATGTCAAAAAACCTAGTATAAGCGCCTCAAATACTCAAATTGTAGAACCATCCCCTGCAGAATTATATACTGTAGCAGCCTTGGAAAACAATTTAATTGCCCAACCAAACGAATTTATTTCATCATGAAATTTTACCACATGATAAAAAACATATAAAAGTGTCTTCATACCAAAAATGGGGACAAAATAATAGATTTAAAGGTCGAAAATCACTGAAAAATAGAGACATCCCTGCACAACACAAAATAGAATTCTGCAGCAACTCAACATCTTCAAATCTTCATTTTTCATGTCTAATTAATACCTATAAATTAAATAATCTTAAAATCAGTCATATAAATGGGTATTCTCTACTCAAATCACTTTCATCATACTTGAAATCAAAGGTTTTAATTATAAACACAAACATACAACCACATGCATATGCTTAGTTACTCAAAAATGGAGACGATAGCTTCTTAATTACCTTATTCTTTATGGAACATAGCTTAAAACTTGCTGAATTCAGCCACCCCTACTTCCTCTCTTCTCTAATCTCAAGCTCCAATCTTCAAATAAACAAGATAATTAAGGTGTATCAAGGTTAATTTGAGTTGGGTGATAGGTTTTTAGTTGGGATTTTGATTTGAAATTTAGGAAGGAAGGATTTGGGAATTAGGTTTTTGTTCTTCCCCTTTTCTTCTCTTGGTTTCTCTTTTTTTTTTCTTCCCATAGAGAATTTTTTTTGGAAAATTCTTGCCTACACTGGGTGTAATACATCCAATAGTTAGATGTAAATAATTAAAATAGGTGTTTTATTTTTATTGGCCAAGTAATTTGCACTTGACTTATGTGGCATTCATCTAACCATAGGGTGTATTACACCCAGTGTAAGCAAGAATCTTTTTTTTTTTTGTTTCTGCACTAACAATTTATGGGTATGGAAAACTACCACTATAACCCAAATAATTTATAATAACTTCCCATCAATCCTCTTTTATATTTATATAATATTTATATTCCTTTAGCTAATTTAATTAATATTTATGAAACAAAATGACATGCACATGAAAATGAAATGCATGTATACTATAAGTATGGAAGTCCCACAAAGCTAATGTGGTAGCTGATGCTTTAAGCATAAAGTCACTAGGAAGCCTTGCTTACATTAGCTTAGAGAGGAGGCCAATCGTTAAAAAATTGCATGAAATGATTGATCAACGGTTGTAATGGAAAGTAACCAAGTTATTATGTCTAGTGGCTCAATTCAGAATACAATCAATATACTTGGATAGAGTTAAAGTAGCTTAGAGAAGGGAACCATAATTAATGAAGATAATGTCAAAGGTACAGTAAGGTCAATCTAGAGACTTTATAATTGATAGTGAGGGTGAAATGTATTTGGGCACTAGGCTATGTGTGCCAAATGTAGATGAGCTGATTAAATAGATTATGGAAAAAGCTCAGTTTTTTGCTTACAATGATCATCCAGGTTTTACTAAGATGTCTTATAATTTGAAAGATACTTACTAGTGGAATGGGATAAAAAGAGACATTGCAGAATTTGATCTAAATGTCTCACTTTTCAATAAGTGAAAATGGAACACTAGAGGCCTTTAGGATTGTTGCAACAGTTTCCCATTCTAGACTGGAAGTAGGATATGATTGTTGTGGATTTTATGATTGGAGCCACGTAGAACTGGAGGTTATGATGCTATTTAAGTGATAGTTGATAGGTTAACCAAGTCAGCTCACTTTTTGCCAATTAACAAAACGAACACTACTACCAGGTTACAAAAGGTTGTACATTAATTAAATTGTTTATCTTCATGGGGTAACAGAAAGTATAGTTTTAGATAGAGAAGCTATGTTTACTTCAGTCTTTTGGCAAGAGTTTCATAAGGCATTAGGCACAAGACTTAATTTCAGCATTACATTTCATCCTTAAACAGATCGTCAGTCAAAAAGGGCCATTCAGACATTTGAAGATATATTGAGAAGGTGTGTGATAGACTTTGGTGGTCAGTGGGACTTACACTTGCCATTGATTGAATTTGCATATAATAACAGTTATCATGAAAGTATTGAGATGGTTCCATATGAAGCATTGTATGGCAAGTAGTGTAGATCACCTTTATATTGGGAAGTTGGAGAGAGATAACTAATAGGCCATGAGATAGTATAAGTGACTTCAAAGAAGATCCCTATCAATCAACAGAGGTTGAAGACAACTTTTAATAGACATAAGAGTTATGTGGATCCTAAGAGAAAGGACGTATCATTTTATATTTGAGACATGATATATTTAAAGGTTTCTCCAATGAAAAGGGTGATGAGAATAGGTAAGAAAGTTAAACCAGCCCCGAGATACATTGGACCTTTTGAGATTCGCTCTAAAGTTAGAGAGGTGGCTTATAGATTGGTGTTGCCACCTAAATTATCTTGAATTCATCCAGTATTCCATGTGTCCATATTGAGAAAGTATATCTCTAATCCTTTGCACATTCTTCAGCCTCAGATAGTGGAGCTCAATAAAGATTTGTCATATGAGGAACATCCTATGCCGATTATAGATCGATAAATTTGTCAGCTTCACACTAAGGAAATTCTAATGGTGAAAGTGTTATGGAGTAAACACACAACAAAGGACTACACTTGGGAGACACAATTGGAGATGTGCAGTCGATACCCATATATATTTAGAAAGTGATGAGGAGATTTTAAAAATTATATGATGAATTTTATTAAGGGGGGGATGAATGTAATAACTAAAAAATAAAAAATAATAATTGGGTGTAAGAAAATCGGTGTATGCGGGTTGAAAAGAGGAGGTGGACACAAGTGAAAATGGGTATATATATATATATATATATATATATATATATAGGTTGATGTGGATAGTATAAGGTTGCTTTATGGTTGTTTTGTAGTTATTTTGGTTGTTTGGTTGATGGTGGTTGTTTGGTTGACGATGGTTGTTTTATGGTTGATTTTGGTTGTTTGATAGAGGA
>CATIWM010024192.1:0-15577 GCA_949671775.1 Mallotus repandus | reverse complement strand
ACACCATCAAATCTGCCATGTTGAAATATGGTATATGTTTGGTATATCTTGGGAATATTATTGTTTCCTTATATATTATGTGAATGTCAATCAATTTTTTAATGGAGGAATATGTGATGTATATGTAAATATAAGAAATGTAGTTGGATGAGTATAATTAGACAATGCTACTTGTGAATAAGGCTACATTGTGTGCGTTATGGAATCCCCTTAAAATATCGTAATAAGGCTAAAAAATAATTTGTACAAGATTATGGTGGGCTGTGTGTGTATGGGGATCCATAAATTATTGAAAAGAAGTTGTGGTTTTATATATATATATATATATAAAATTCACAAATTCATTGTCATCCAAAAAAAATGTTATGTTACTATGACTATGTACATATTATAAATGCATAATTAATTAAATGTATAGTTAAATATGGAATGGATTGATACTTGTTAATTTTACATGCTTGAGAGTGTTATTTTCATAGAATATTATGTTATTATTTACTGAGTTGTAGGCTCACTCCTCTGCATTATTTTTCAGGACTAGAAGAACTGTAGTCTGCCTTAAAGAAACAATTGCATCAATTGCACTAGAATTGTGTCAGGTGGGTCAGCAGGAGGTCGTCTTCAGTTTTTCTGGAATGTAACATGCTTAGTGAATTTTTATATATTGTATTAAAGCTAGTGTATTGTAAATATATAACATAAGGAAAGATGTGAACCATGTGACTTTGTGAACTTTCTGGTGTGTGATGTGTGTTGCTCATATAAATAGTTTGTTGCAAATATTGATTTGTGAATTTTAATTTGACATAAAGGGATATATTATTTATTAGTCATAAATATACAATGTATGTCTGACATCCTTAACAGGTGTCACATAGGAATCTAACCTTCAAATGGCCTTGAAGATGATCGAATCAGCCTAATATTTTTTCATTAAAGTTGTAGATATTTGTCTTTCTTTCCATATCATTTTTAATCACCTCAATTGGACTTCTGTACCTTAAGATATTACTGAAATACTAAGAGTTGCGCAACCTAAAAAAAAAGCTACATATGCTGACTTTGACTGAAGATTTGTAAACCCAAATAAACTCAGATTTTGACAAGTAAAATCAATTTAGAAATATTATGATGTATACTTCAAATGTGAAGAATATCACTTTCTCATTATAAAGCTCTGAGGATGTCAAAATCCTCCCTAAATCTCAAAGGTGAATCAGCCCAAAAGCATCCTGTACTCCATTTTGACTTCCAATTAAGTCCTAATTTATACACACTTAAACAAACAAAATTAAATTCTTAAAATTAAGTTTTTTAAGATCAAAATAAAGATTGATCATTAAGTCCTACTTTATACACACTTAAACAAACAAAATTAAATGCTCAAAATTAAGTTTTTTAAGATCAAAATCAAGATTGTTCATTGCCAAAGTCAACATACTCAAAAGTACAATCTTAAAATAACTTTCCCTTTACTGTCACCGGTTGGTGGTTAACTCATAATACATACTTTTAAAGCAGCTGATCTTGTTATAACAGAATTTTGACTTAATGATAAACCCTGTGAAGTGTCTATAGAAGGCGGGGTTTAGTACACGCCCAAGTTTATTACAATCGTGACACTGTTTGAGCTCAGGATTCTAGAGAACACACTAACCACTGTCACAAAGACATGACATGGAGATGAGGAGTCGCCACCCAGGGTAATAGCTAGGACAAATCGAAGGTGGTGGTAACTCAATTCTCTAATATAAGCTAGCACCATAACCAGGAGTTCTGGATACAGAATACCAACTTCTTTTAGTCTCGTGTTCATTTAGAATTATTTTATGAATTACTATCTTATCCTCCAATTTCATGCAATTTCATATAAACCCTAATTAAACATCCATCAATCCCAAAGGCAATAAGTCATGAAAAAACATTTATAAAATGTATTCATACAACAAAGCACATCAACCTTAAGTTAGTCTAATCTACATATTTTTAATTAAAATAAACTAAGTTTACATATTTTAATTTACAAATGGGCCTAACGCTAATGGGCCTAATTCCTACTCAATTTTATTTAAATGAGCCTAAGTCTATTTATTTTATTTCTAAAATGGGCCTAAATTTATAAATTATGAAAAGGCCTTAATTAGTGGGCCTAATTCTACATATTTTCATCTAATATGATCCTAATTCTACAAATAATGAGAAAAGAATTAAGTTAATGGGCTAAGTTTAAATTAAATTAAATTAATCTAAGTGGGTCTATGTCTAAATCAATTAGGTGGGCCTAAAGATCAAGTTAATTAATTAAACCCTAACCCTAATTAAATTATTAAACCTTTTAGATAAATTGAATCTAATTAATTAACCTAAAACCTAAAATTATGAGCTTAAACACAAACAAACATAAAAACATGAAAATTAATAAAATAATAAACAAATAAATCAATTAAAACATGCATCTAATGATTTCTAATCTAATTCTAATTAATCATAGCCCTAAAGATCAAATTAATTAACAAACAAATAAAATAATTAACAAGCACCATTAATTCTATTCACTTTAAATCTAATTTAATTTTAATAAAAACCCTAATTATCTCTATAACCATTGATTTTAATTACTTACCCAATTGAATCCTAATTACTAATCAATTAATTAAAATAAGATATACAACACATATAGGATTTCACTAATCCCACTATTAGGGCTATTACAATAATCTACTAAAAATTAAATAATAATAAAAACCATAAAACAAAATAAATACAAAAATTAACACAATGTAAAATAATAATAAAAAAACTATGTAAAATTTCATAGGGATTTAATCCATGGCATTCCATGGATCTTTACGGGTTTTCTCGATTCAATCATTCGTTTATCCCCACCAAAACATGAAACAAAATAAAAAAAAGAGGTTAGAATGAACTAAAAATAAAGAAAATTAAATAAAATAATAAAATTAAATAAAAAGAAAGAAGAAAGAAGATGTATGAGAATTAATGCAATATTGATTTGCTCCTCAGAGTGGTGTGAATCACTGTTGCTTTGAATAAATCTTCAATAGTTGAACTTTTCTCAAAAGACCTACTGCTCCTTTTTCAAATAATACATAAAAGTGAATTTTTGGCTCTGTGTACGCAGGTGTGTATGTTGCGTCTTCAAAAAAGGTTTTTTTTTTCACAGGAAAGTTAAATTAGGTTTATATAGAAAAATCCTAGCTAAAAAACGTATTCTCATGTGAGTTACATGAGATAAAGTTTTGGTTTAATCAAGACTTTTATTTCTAGAAAAATCTAGATAAATCATAGAAAAAGGATTTATCACATCATTCCACCAATCAAAAAATAAGAAAAAACAAATTTTTATTTATTAAAAAAGAAAAAGAAAATAAAAAAAACGCAGACGGATGCAATCGAAAGAATATAAACCCGATTGGGATTATGTATTTCCGATTGAAGATACATAAGGAAATGTGTAATTTCGATCGGTTAATTACAAAAAGACCCCTAAAAGAAATAAAATCTAACAAATCAAGTCTTTTAAAAACCAATTAAATCCCCTTGAAAATGCATCTAAACCTTTTGAGATTTCAAACTTCAAATATTGAAGATCTATTTATAATATTTTCATCATCGGAGTCCTCTGTCGCATGCATACTCTAGTCATCCCGAAATTGGATACTTACAATGTCATCAACATATTTTATTCTTCTTTGAATGTCTCTTCTTTGCTAAAGTTGCCTATATGTGATTATTGCCTTTCCTTTGAACTTAAGCTAGGTGGTTTAAATCCAACATCACCATTTGTCTCCCCAGCCATTTTAATGTTTCGATAGTTTATCACTTTAGTGTTTTTTGATTCAAACTGAAAAAGGAAAAATGGACATAATATAATATCACCTCATGCTTTACCATTAACAAGTCAATACAAATACATAACTAATGCATATTTAAGTGCACATCACTTACTTTTCAATTGAAAACCTAGTGTTCAGGTTGGTGTACACACCATAACCTTCAAAATTCCTTTTTTTGCTTGTTGATGATGCCAATTTTGGGTCTGCTCCTTTACTTCCAGCTGTAGCACTATTATTGCCCTTACCCTTACTCCTCCCTTAAACAGTACTCGAATTATTTTCCAGGCCTATCACTTTTCTATAACCTTCAAGAAAACCTTGTTTCATTGCTTTCAAGCACATTTAGAACTTATTAAAGATTACCTTTCCTGGTTGGCTTGTGTCAGTCTTCACAAAACATGTGTTGCCTGGGTTTAAAGCCAAGACTTCATCTACAAACCACTGAAGCTTATTGTATTCCTCCGTGTAATCACCCATGAACTGAGATATAACTCAAACTTTGTCGTGCTGTAAATTATTGTGCCCATTTTCACTTTCAATTCCTTTTTGCAAAGCTCTTGAAGCTGCCATAACTTGATAGATGGCTGTGAGATTATTCTATCTTTGTAGTAGCTTGCAAGGAATTTTGAAGTACACAACCTATTTTTATTTTTTCTTCAATATGTGTGCAATGGATTGTATGTCTTCAAGGTGAAATCCTTTATATTCCCATCAATGCTCGCACTTAGAAACCATTTGCAGCCATTTGACTTACATTTAGCCCTTACTCTACTAGCCTCATTTGGCTTTAAAGTTAGCTGAATCCCCTTATAATAGCATATTTTACTATTGCATACCTGAATTGAACGACATTCTCAAAGACCATGCCAATTTTAAATAAAGGAATCTGGGTGTTAGGATCACATTGAACCCTTACACACTGTGTCCTCACAGGAACTTCATCATTGCCACATTGTTCAGTATCACTCACTTTACTGCCCAGATCATCATTGTCAAAATATCACTCATCTCCACCAACTGTCCCTGCATACCTATTATGTGATTTACTCAAATCATCAAACCCAATATCAACTCTAACTTCCTTTAGTTCTATATGGTCTGTATCTTTACCACTCTTCCTTTTTGGCCATGTCTACCTATATTATCCCAACTCATTTCTTGCTACAATATCTTCCTCATTTAAATCACTGCACTCATCTTTAACATTTTCAACATCCTCTTCTCCAAGCAACTCACCATCAATGTTACTCTCTTCTCCACAACTACTATTGTCTTCAATCTCATTTTCATCAGCAGAATCAGCTCCACCTTCACAATTAAGATCTGCTCTATCTTCTCCTAGTTCAACTTAAGGCTCTAGTGTAGCTGTATGAGCAAGATTTGCTCTAGCTTGAGCACTGTCATTTGTAGGCACCTCAAAAACCCTAGAACCTGCTATCTTCCCTAATTTTGTACCTTTCTGTAGTTTATGAGTTGTGGATATGTTCTTAGGGGCAGCCATACTCTTTGGTAGTGTATTTATATTCACCTTACCATCACTCCCTATTGAACTAATTTTTTTCTTTTCACTTTTCTGCTCACTTGTCACCTGTGGGACCACATTTTCACCACTTCCACTTCTTACACCTTCTATATATACTTGAACCATTGTAGGATTAGGTGTCAAATGCTTCAACATTTTGATTAAATCTTTATCATCCTTCATATCTCTTAAACCCTCACTTAGAGATAGTCCTGGAACCTTGTAATACATTTTAAACTCACTATATCATAATTTCTCCACCTCATCAGCCAAGTCTAAATAACTAATCCTATCAACATCCAGCCCATGTCTACCTGCAAAATCTCCACCTAAGTAAACAACTAAGTCTTTCATATAGAGAAATCGACCTCCATGATTATAAAAAATTGAAAACTTCTCCATTCTGTAAATTCAGTAATTAAAAATATATATCAAAACACTATAACAATAGATAAATATCCACATTTTCACCCAATTAAGCAGACCCAAACAATGAAATATGAGATTATATATTTTAATGTCCAAACAACTAATTGCTAAATAAAGAATAGTAAAAGTGAAATTCCTTAACTATCGTTAGCAAATAACGACATACAACTACCTTAGGGAATATTGTTTACTTTGACACAAAATTATGAATGTACAAAAAAACCCTAACTAAACCACAAAATCACATAAAAACCAAATTAAGTAACAGTGAAGTTTCAATAAATTCATATGGCAAAAAATTACCTTATATTCTTTCTTATATCAGTCGCTTATTTTATACACCACGTGAATTCTTTCGACGAAGATTTGTTACCAGCAACTGTGTGCTTTGCCTCTTTCCCTTTTGCATTGTCACTTTCAGGAAATGCACAAATTCTTGCAATTGATTTTAGTTTGCTTCATGTGTTTCCCCAATTGAATTGATTGAAAAGTCGAGTTTCTCCAACGATTTAATCATCTTTTCACCAATTTTCCCCAAGGTTTTAATTTTGTTTCAATTTGTATAATTTGGGTTAATAGAGAAGCAGGATTTTATCCCTTTTTTTACCGCTTCTTTTTGTTTCTTACGTGGCATTATGTTAGCGCACTTCAACAACACGCCCTTAATCAATTTGCAAACTCTGCGGGGAGGGGTTTAAAAATAGCAAAATTGCCAAGCTGAGTGGTTTAAATGGAAAAAATGTAAGTTGAGTGGTCAAAATGATAAAAAATGGCAAGTTCAGGGAGCTGCTTATGTATTCTACTGCCAATATAATAATGGTCATATATTGAAGGGAAATTGAACCAATTTCGATGATGAGTTGGAGGCATGTATGATATGAGTTCACGAGTACTGGTCCTTCGGGATCCCACATCGCTCAAGTGTGGATGGGTGTGTGCGTATATGAGCGTGTTCATTGGGCCTCCTCAATCAGCAATTGCCTGAGTAAATGCTCGTGAACAGTAAATCTTGTCTTCGTTTAAAAAAAATCTTTGAACCTAGTTGTGGCGGTCTGGATGGCCCAATGAACTGGTCCTTCGGGATCTCATATCGCTCAAGTGTGGATGGGTGTATGTGTATATAAATGTGTTCACTGGACCTCTTCAATCAGTAATTATCCGAGTGAATGTTCATAAACAGTAAATTTTATCTTCTTTAAAAAAAAAAAAAAAAAAAAAAAAAGCTCACGAGTACTTTTGTTATGGGGAAGCCGTGCAGCTAGTGAAGTGATGATTGTAAAGTACCTTTCTTCAATTATCAGCGATGCCTGACATGATAATTTATGCCTAACTCAGGGATTTCATACTTGAACCCCTTATCAATCAACAAATACATTCTCCTAACAATCAATCAAGTATCGATGGTCAATACTTGGGTCGGAGGGGTCACTGCTAGTTCATGCCGCCTTGATACTCAACTATAAATTCACATGTCACACCGTCCAATACCATAGTCAAAAAGTAAAATTTTTTGCTTGCGGCACACATGGATTCTCTCCTGCAAAAGAAAGGCAAAATCAAAGAATTTTTTGAAAAGCACAAGAAAATGGGACTGAGTGTTACAAGGCAGATAAATAGATAGATTCTTTAACCATTTACTCACAGGAACAACAACAGACCACCACCAGTCACAGCTGCCAAATTTATTGAGGAGATGGGTAAAAATCATATATATATATAATTTTCACTTCAGATTAAAAATAACTAAAAAAAAAAATCAGTACCAATAATTTAGAATTATGGGTAGAATAAATAGTTAAAATATAGATTTATATTTGGAATATATTTTTAACTCATCCTCTATTTGCTTTCTGTTCTTTCACGTGATTCTGAGGCCTAGACCCGACAGCTGCTTCTTCTCAGTTCTTACATCCGTTGTCACGGAGCGCATCCGCCCATTTCACCTATCACCATCCACCCTCATTCCCCTTTTCTTCGACTCCAGCGCTCTCCTCTCCTTTCCTCTGCTACCCCATCCATCGGAGAATGACCCTATGCGTTTCAACAGCATTACTTGATCATAGACATTAGCTCATTTCTTCGGTTTCAGCGTTTAAAAAATTACAAAAATAAAAAAAATGCTTAATCTTTTCCTATCAAATGCCTTCCTTTTCCTCTTATTTTCCACCCTGATTACTTCTTCTGCAGCAGTGCCGCCACCTGATGCTGCTGCACTTCTCGCATTCAAGTCTAAAGTTGATTTGAACGATACTCTCCCTTACTCTCTGAACACTTCCTTCCATTTCTGTCAATGGCTTGGAGTTACCTGCTTCCAGCAAAAAGTCGTCCGTCTTGTTCTTCAGAACTTAGATCTCGGTGGCGTTTTCGCTCCTGACACACTGTCTCGCCTTGATCAGCTCCGTGTCCTCAGTCTCCAAAACAACTCCGTCACCGGTCCCATTCCTGATTTATCGAAGCTTCTCAACCTCAAATCCCTATTTCTTGATCGCAACTCCTTTTCAGGTCCTTTCCCTCTTTCAATCCATTCCCTTCACAGACTCCGTACTATTGATCTTTCCCATAACAAACTCACCGGACCAATGCCGACCTGGCTAAACTCTTTAGACCGTTTGTACTATCTTCGTCTCGATTCCAACTGGTTTAACGGCACCATTCCTCCGTTAAACCAGTCATCTCTCAAAACCTTCAATGCTTCCTACAATAATTTCACTGGTGCCATTCCAGTTACTCCTACGTTACTTCGTTTTGATCTTTCTTCTTTTTTGTCCAACCCTAATCTCTGCGGAGAGATCGTACACAAAGAATGCCGTCCTAGTCCCCCGTTCTTCGGCCCATCGTCCTCATTGGGGTCTTCATCACCGCCGCCCACTGTTGCACTTGGTCAGAGTGCCGATTTACACGGGGTTGACTTGTCACAACCACCCAACTCCAAAACCAAACACAAAACATCGGCGGCGGTCATCATTGGCTTTTCGTCAGGCGTGTTCGTTCTCATTGGTTCGCTTATCTGCTTTGTTATGGCAGTGAGAAAACAGATAAACAATCAAAAAAAGCAATCAAAGGCTGCAATAATAGCAGCTGACAGTTCCGGGGCAGTTCCGGCAGATGTAGCGGCGGTGATGCAAATAGACCAGCAAGAAAATGAGTTAGAAGAGAAGGTGAAGAGAGTGCAAGGGATGCAAGTAGGGAAGAGCGGGAGTCTAGTTTTCTGTGCGGGCGAGGCACAGGTTTACACGCTGGATCAGCTGATGAGAGCTTCGGCTGAGTTGCTGGGCAGGGGAACGATGGGGACCACGTACAAAGCGGTGTTAGATAACCGTCTGATTGTGTGCGTAAAGAGGCTCGATGCTAGTAGATTAGAGGGCAACAGCAAAGACGATTTTGAGCGGCACATGGAATCAGTTGGCGGACTCAGGCATCCAAATTTAGTTCCTTTAAGGGCTTATTTTCAAACCCGAGAAGAAAGGCTCCTCGTCTACGATTACCAGCCCAACGGCAGCCTTTTCTCCCTCATTCACGGTAAGCGAGTTCAACTACACTACTCACTCACTCACTCAGTCCATTATAATATGTAATTGACTCTGACTCGGTGTCAATCATACGTCTTCGTAATTAATATTCGTTTAACTAGATTTCATACTACTTTTCCGTTCCACCAAGGCACCAACGCCAAGAATCTCGCTGCTGGACTGAAATGACATTGGGAATTAGCGAAATTTTCTTCTTGGTTTATCTACTAAAACAAGGTTTAAGAATTATTTTATTATTAATTAATTAAGTGAAGTACTTTCGTAATCTCTTATTTGATGGGTCATTTTACGTGAGAGCATAATAGAAACCTGTCGTTGGCTAGCGCGTGGATTGTACTATCTGCCATTCGTGTATGTGAAACTTTCGACTGAGAAACTGTGCCTGTCTGCCCCACTGCTATTGCCTAAATTCAGTACATAAGGACCCACCTGCAGTCTTGTCTGTACTATAATGCTTGCCGGGCCTACGCGCACAATGCTACGCGCGGTGCGCGTGGATAAGTTCTTTTTCGAGTCAGAATTGACCCAGCGTCAAAATCTTTGAATTTTTCTTTTTCGTTGTAATATGAAGTCTTACTCTTGCATAGATGCAGGTTCAAAATCAACGAGAGCAAAACCACTCCACTGGACATCATGTTTAAAGATCGCTGAGGACGTAGCACAAGGCCTTTCTTACATTCACCAGGCTTGGAGGCTTGTCCACGGCAATCTCAAGTCATCAAATGTGCTTCTTGGCCCTGATTTCGAAGCATGTATTGCTGACTACTGCCTTGCCCTTCTCGCTACTTCACCGCCATCAATATCAATACTAGAGGATGAAGACAACCCAGATGCCATCGCATACCAAGCACCAGAAACTCGCAATTCAAATCACCTGCCAACCTCTAAATCTGATGTCTTTTCTTTTGGAATTCTCTTGTTAGAGCTTTTAACTGGGAAGTCTCCGTCCCAGCTCCCTTACCTAGTTCCTGATGATATGATGGATTGGGTAAGGTCCGCCAGGGAAGATGATTGTGGAGAAGATGGTAGACTAGAAATGCTTCTTGAGGTTGCTATTGCTTGTAGCTTGACCTCGCCGGAGCAGAGGCCCACTATGTGGCAAGTATTAAAGATGCTACAAGAGATTAAAGAAACTGTGTTAATGGAGGATAGTGAAGTGGACCAGCATATTGCCCTGCCTTAGTTATTGTCTTGTACCACAACAATCATATTTACTATAATGCATAGAGTAAAGAATAGGGACATATATATTATGCATAGTTTCGGATCCACATTCAATTCTTGCCTCCTAACAGCATAATTAGTTTGTTGTACATGAAAGGAAGAAATTACCACTTCTGGTGGACAGTTGAGATGAACAATAACTCTGTTGTATAATTGTGCTTTTAGTTCAGGGGAAGGGAAAGAGAGCTGAATTGGATCTTGTACGCGAATAGGCAGTAGGGTACTCCCATTAGTGAACTATCAACTCAATGAGGCTGATATTTTGAACGACAGCTATATCATGACAAGGTACAAAAAATAGTGGAGTCATTCTTCATTGACTTCGCGAGTGCAATGGGGTCCTTGTGTTGGCTGTCTGCAGTCTAACGGATATATGATACATTAATGCAAAAACAGAGTAGAAGCTGCTGGTTCTGTAAAATTTCACGTACAATCTATCAACAGTAGAGTGAGGAAAGACATGAGTGTCCATCCAACAGGTTTATGAGTCTAGCTAGCAACTTCAATTATTTATTTGATTTCGAAAATTCAGCCTGATATTTATGTGCAAAACGGATGGAATTCAATATATGGCTAAGTTATTACATAGAAGGATTTTAAAAAGTTATATTACTTTTGGTTGTTGAGTTATACCTAACCATGCATGCGATATTAACTCTATCCGTCAAAAGCTGGACCAAAATCCAGTCTTTGTTCATGGCAGATTCAAGGACGGCAGTTGATGCCATGGTCAACTGTAAATTAAAGCCTTTTCTTTTATTTGTTCAAGCAATGCAGTTTGTCTGTGAGTTGTCGTAGTATACATATCTTCCTTTGTTTAGGTTTTGAATACCAATGTTTGTTGAAGTCTTGATTAGTTGATATGTGTACCAAAATTTTCTCCTTTTCAGATACCCACCCAGTTGACAGCTCTTACTTTTTCTTCGCTAACAATGGCAAACTCATCAGTCTTCACAGAAAATAATTCCTTTTTAAGGCAATTAAAGTTAAACTAATACCATGTGAAAGGTCACATGGCAACAAGTACATGCTCATGATAACATTCTTTATTGGTTCAAACATTATTGATTACCATGCAGACGTTCTTGACTAGTTCGATTATGGGACGTCCATCGTCATGATTGATACTTGCGTTGGCTTTTAATGGATCTCATTTTCATCTACTATCCAAAGCTTGTTAATGAATATGTAATAAATTCGAGGAAGCAAGGCATAGGTTCCCAACTAATCAGCTGGTCCATTTTTGCCATAGGTTACAACGGGGGGAGGGGGGAGAGTGGGTCTCCAAACGGAGACCCCCATGTGCTGATGGCCAAGCCTCACGGGCAATCAGCTGGTCCATTTGATATATGTGTATGGGTTACATTTGATGTACACTAACAAAGTCACTAACCATGTCGGGTGTCAAGGTTGAGAGAATAGGTTTGGAGAAGAGAATTAAATCCATTGTATATTCATTAAAAAAGAAGTACAACAATATATATACAAGTATAGCTGAGATAGCTGATGAGAAAAATAGAAAAAATGGTTACAACAAGATAACAGAATAAAATGAAAAAATACAACTGATGTTTATCACTTAACACCCCCCCTCAAACTGAAGGCGCATGATCAAGAAGCTGAAGTTTGCTCTGATGGCGTTCAAATGGTACTCAACCAAGAGGTTTGGTGAGTATGTTAGCAATTTGATCATCACTAGAGATGAACTTAACTCGAACTTTGCCTAGTTGAATTTGCTCTCGAACAAAGTGGTAATCTAACTCAATATGCTTGGTTCATGCCTGGAAAACAGGATTAGCACTAAGGTAAATGGCGCCCACATTATCACACCAAACAGGAGTAGTCATAGAACAACCAAGTTCACTCAACAAAGATTGCATCCACATAATTTTAGCAGTAGCATTAGCCATGGATTTGTATTCACTCTCAGCGGAGGACCTTGCAATTGTAGGTTGTTTCTTGGCTATCCAAGATATAAGATTGTTTCCCAAGTAAAGAGCATAGTCATTAGTTGATCTCCTATCATCCGAGCAGCCCTCCAATCACTGTCTGAGAAGCATTGAATATCAAAAGTATAGTTTTTAGAGAAAAATAACCCATACTTTTTGGAATGTTAAAGATAACGGAGAACTCTTTTCAAGGCTTGCCAATGAGAAGTTGTTGGGGAATGCATATATTGGCGGCACGGGTGATGGTGACATATTGTAGTCCTCCAATCAATTGCCGATATAGTTCTCCTTCTTAAAATGGCTCACTCGAATTTTTAGTGAAAGGAGGAGATATAGCCATGGGTGTGAGACATGGTTTGCAATCTGCCATCTAAAATTTATGAAGGAGATTAGTAATGTATTTAGATTGAGAGAGTAACGTACCATTTGGCAAGTGAAGGTTTCCATGCCAAGGAAAAAATGTAAATCGCCCCCAAGTCCCAAATTGGAAAAGTGGAACTAATTTGTGCCATGAACCAATCAACAAGATTGGAAGAAGTGCCAATCACAAGTATGTCATCAACATACACAAGAACAAACAGCTTGGAATCGCCATCATGCCGAATGAAGAGAGATGCATCAGCCTTGGAATAGTGAAAACCCGGATGAAGTAAAAATTTAGACAATCTATGCAACCAAGCACGGGGTGCTTGTTTCAACCCATATAGAGACCTGTGTAAGCAACAAACATTATTAAAAAAATTTGAATTGACAAAACCCAAAGGTTGGTCCATGTATATTTCATCTTGTAAACTCCCATGAAGAAATGCATTTGAGATGTCAAGCTATCTAATACACCAGCCATTTGTAGTTGCCATAGAGAGAAAAGTCTGGATAGTAGTGTATTTTATGATTGGACTAAATGTTTCTAAATAATCAATAGCCTGCTCTTAGGTGTATCCTTTGGCTATAAGGTGAGCCTTATAGCGCCCTATACTGCCATCTACTTTGCATTTGATGTGAAAAAGCCACTTGTTACCCACAATGTTTTTATCAGGAGGATGAGGTACCAATGTGCAAGTGTTTGTGGTCATGAGATCATCAATTTCACAAGTCATTACATCTCTCTATTGTACATAGTGTTTAGCTTGATTGTATGTGTTTGGTTCAATAGTTAAAAAATTTGGAGCTGTTCGGTTAGTGAGGAAGGCATGGTGTTTAGAAGTGGTAAAGAGGCGCAAGTGCATGGAGTGGGTACGTTGAGGTTGGGGATCGGGTTGTTGATAAATTTCACGTAGAGATTTTGTGTGTTGAGGTGGTATTGAAGATGAGGATGAAGTGGTTGGTGTTTGTTGATGGTGGGGTGAGGATGGATTTAGATTAGAAGCAGAAGTGGATATCGAGTGGGTAGTAGAGAGAGTGGTGGTGTTTTGGTGTCCGGAAGATAAGGTAGGATTAAAATTTGAATTATTATTTGGGTGGTTAAGGGTTTGGTTAGGATGAGATAAGGGTGAAGTAGATAAGAGAAAAGGAGATAAAGTAGGAGAAGAAGTTGAATTAGAATCAAACATACCTAAAGATGCACCAGAGTCCCAGTAAGATAGGTTGCTTGTGACCTGAAGCTAAGGAGTAGTGTGAACCAAACTAGAGGGTGGGGAACGTGCTTGATATGGAAAAGAGGACTTAATAAATTTAGCATGACATGCTAAATATATGCGTCCGGTTTGAATATCCAAGCAATTATAGGCACAGTGAGTAGGACTTTGTCCAAGATAGACACAAGGAATGGAATGGAAAGCAAATATGGTCTAAGAAAGGGAAAAATGGCACATCCAAAAGGTTTCATATTTAAATAATTAGGATCTTTTCCATATAAAATTTAGAATGGTGATTTATTGTGTAAAATTGGACTAGGTGTTTGGTTGATGGACATTATGCACATAGTGAAACCAAAATTCCAATATTTTAAAGGCACATGTCCATGTGCTAAAAGAGTGAGGTTGGTATCAACCAAATGGTGAATTTTTCATTCTGAAGTGCGATTTTGTTCCTGCGTATAAAGACAAGCTATACGATGAACAATGCCTATAGATTGAAAATATTTATTGAGTTTTTGATAGTCACCACCCCAATCCGAATGAAAATATCTAATTTTAGCATGAAATTGACAACTAATAAAAATACACTTCACTTTTATTTTTAAGAAAATAAACCCAAGTAAATCAGATGAAGTCATCAATAAACAAAACAACATAATGATGTCCTAAACTAGAAAGAATTGGAGCAGGGCCCCAAACATCAGAAAAAATAATATCAAAAGGAGTAGTACTTTTATAATCAACACTAGCTAAAGGTAGCCTAGACATTTTTCCTGAATAGAATGATGAACATGGTTGTGAAGTGTAGCTAAAACAAGGTAAACAATAATTTTTGACAATATGAGAGGTGATGCACATATTTGGATGTCCAAGTCTTTCATGCCATTGCTGGAGGGATCGAAATGCAGAATTGAAAGAAAATTTCATGAATGGACGAAGAAGATAAAGACCATTTTCACAGAGTCCTTGGAGGAGCACCTTCTTGGTGTATCGATCCTTAACAAGAAAATAGGTAGGATGAAATTCAAAGAAGCAACGGTGGCGCTGGTGTCGGGTACCCAAACTGGTGGTGGATAATCGACATAAGTGTGATGACTACCATAGGTGGGATTACCATGAGTCCAATGGAAGGAGGAACCCACAGTAGAGTAGCGAGCTTAGGGATGAAGAGATGGCAGAGCAGATGCAAGTTAGCGAGAGTACCTCCTTTAGCACTTGTCAGCAGTATAGTTCCGCCACCCAAAAATTTGACAAGGAGCATGTGGGTAGCATTGACGATATCCAGGGTTAGGAAAGGTATGTGGCGGATGAGGTAGGGTGGGCAACAAAGGGGCTGAAGTGTGGCACCTGTTAAGGATGTCAAGCATACATTGTATGCATGTGACTAACACATAACATAATTATTTATGTCAAATTTTTAACTCACAAATTTACATATGTAACCCATATCACACACTAACAAACACATAGCTTCAAGCAGTTCACATCT
>CATIWM010024144.1:0-12373 GCA_949671775.1 Mallotus repandus | reverse complement strand
TGAAATGAAGTGTAAGAATTACTTTGATTGAGCTTTGTCACTACTTGAATTATGTGAACTATTCAAGCTTTAAAATAACAATATTTCTAAGTTCACATGCTAAATGCATTGCCTTTTTATGCTTTTGCTTTACAACCTGATTTGTGGTCATTTTAGATACTCAATGATTTAAATGAGTTGCAAATAGCTTGATTTCACTCCATTTGATTATTATGAGAGAAGGTTTTATTTAAATTTCTTATTGAATTATAAATGTGTTAGTATTATTTTGGTTGATTCTTTGATGGAATTGGTATTTGGTTTTGTGTATTACCACCCTATATGAGATGTGTGAATGTTCTAAGGTGATATTTGCACATTTGAGATTTTTGATGGTTGTTATTGTGCAATAAACAACAGGGCACTTGATTGTAGGACGGTGAAGGTAGAAGGGTTGTTCCGTGCTAATGTAGTCAAAGGGTTAGCCTTCAAGTGTGCTTAGAGAGTGACTTTGTGATGGCTTGTATGTTATGGCCAGGTTGTAATGCTTGTTTAGGGATGATTAATACATGTAAAGATTATTTTGATGATTGAAAAACATGTATTTTATTCAGCTGAGTTTATAAGTTTGAAGCAATAAAGGCCTTGATATTTCAAGTAGATTATAATTTGATTTTAATTACTTTAGTATGTAGATTTGAGATGTTTAATTTGTTTGGTTTAATCAAATTGTTTTCTGCTTGGGATATCTATTCACTGAGTATTTTTGTACTCATTTACTCTGTTTTATAAATTTTTTAGATAACAGGGCTTGATAATGGGTGGATTGAGCTAAGAGAGTGTGTATAGAAATTTTAGAGTAAGGTTGGCCAACATCCTCATTAGAGAAGCCTTTTAGCTTGTTTCTTAATCTTGTTTGTTAAGTATTGTAAAAGTATATATAACTGAAGTCTTATAGTGGTGGCTAGGCTTTATGTAAGGTAATTATGTAAAAATGTGTTTTATATTGCTTTAATGATGTTTACTCTACTATATTTTAGTTTGCAAGGATTAATATCAATCTAGTTTTAAAAATGTAATTTTCCTATGTTACTTAATTATCCTATATTATAGTTATCAATCATTAATTCATCAAATTACAGGAAGACTTTTCCTATTTTCAATTACATGATTACATCACGCTTATTTTAATTCTTTTAGCCAATATAATTATAATTTTAATATAATTTAACTAAATTAAATGGTTTGCTGAATTATTGGTTTTAAGCACTCATTTCGGGCTACGTGAGACGCGGTGTGACAATTATAATATAGTTGTTGTTCATGTATTTTTAATTTTTATATTTTTTATTGTGTATGCTTATGAAATTTTGTGTTTGAATACCAAAAGTGCATATTGTTTTCAAGATATATAGTTTGTAAAAATTAATTATTTAGGAGGAATTTTTTCAATTATGTATTTTTTATTATTATTAATACAATATATCAGGAACGTAAAATATACTTAAAGTATACTAAATTATAAAAAACATATGCATAAATTTAAGTATTATGTAAGTTGAATGCAGGTTTATGCTTCATTTTTAAGTATCGATATTAATCTCATAAATACACCTTTGATTATCTTATTTGCTCATGAAATCCATGCTCCATTTGATTATATTATTTGGTCTTGCAACTATATTTTATCATATTAATTTTATCTTCAAATTCAAGGCAAAAACAACGACAATAATATTAATTTGTTTGACTAAAAATAACATGTCATCTCATTCTCAGGCACCCTCCTAGCTATTGAACCTACAAAAATAAATAAACTAAAAGCCTTAGATATGACTATTCGAAATTAATCTCATAATTAAAGCATTATAATCAAAATTTGAATTTTAGAGAGATAGTTTGAATATATATATATATATATATATATAGCCAACAACTAATCTCTTGTTAGTTAAAAATTGCAATATCAATATTAATCTCATAAAAAACATAATGAGAATCCTTTAATATCATACCAAACCCAAGAGATTAATGAAAACTTGAAATTGCTTCTAGCAAAAGCATTAAATGCTTAAACTAAAATGAAAATGATTTATACACCATAGACCATTTGAAGAAATTACTGAGTATTGAATTAGGAGTATTTCAAATCAAACTAAATAGATCCATAAAAAGTTTAATTTTGTTATTGTAAATGAGAGAATCAAGTCATAGTGATAGAAGGTTTGTTTATATTATATTGATCCATAGCTTCAAAATCCATTCTCCCTCGCTTATCCCTCTTTGTTTAGATGTCCAATTCAAACATGTATCTCTGGCTACCTCAATGAGAAGAATTCACCCATGAATTCAACCCCATAGAAATAACAAAAACTGATGCAAAATAATATCCACACAGCATTAAAAATCTCATATTGCCAAATTACCAAGAAAAATGGAATTTTATTCAATTTATAAAAGGAAAATATCAGTCTTGCACAAATCATGAACTCGATAATTTATCATTTAAAACAAAAAAAAAATCAAACGAAGCAATAAAGACCTCGGAGTCATATACAACATATATATATAAATAAGTAACCTCAAATCAAATAGTTGAAGAATTGGTGGTCAAAAACTCATTTCAATAAATACCCTGAAATTTAAAAAAAAAAAAAGAAATTTTGGTAGATGACTCTAGAAGGAGAATTCCGATGATAGTTTTTGATAGAGGGACAATCTTCTCCATAAGAGTGTGATTAAGAGTTGGAATGGAGGTGGTTTTTAAAGTACAACGAAGAAGAAGAAAACAAGGATTAGGAAGAAGAAGGAGAAGGAGTTAAATGTACTCATGGTCACCCAACTTTATATTTGTTTCATTTTGGATACCAAACATTAATTTATATTTTTTTGGTACCCAAACTTCAATTTAAGTATCAACAACCAGTCACCTGGTAGTAAAGTATTGACGTAGTTACTGGTTGAAGAATGTTCATCAAATATTCTTCATGTCAACTTCCACGTCATCTTCGAATTTAAATACACATATGATCACCGAATATTGATTTTGTTTCAATTCAAGTACTCAATTTCAAATTGTATTTTTTAATATTAAATATAACTTAATAAATTCTAATTCTAGTAAATAAATTATTCTCATCATATTAATATTTAACTTTTAATATTTTAATATACATACAATTTAGATATATTTAAATTAAATTGTACGTAAATAATTTATTTAAATTAAAATTATAACTTAACTAACCTAATTCTATAAGTAAATTATTCTCATCATATTAATATTTAACTTTTTAATATTTTTAATAGACATACAATTTAAATATATTTTGTATCTCAAAAATTTATAATATTAATATATATAATTTTTTTAAAATATTAATTTCTTAATTAAATTAATAAAATTAAAAAATATTTTTAAACTTTATTTATTTAAAAAGTAAAACATATTAAAGAAAAGAAATTAAAAATTAAAAATAACATACAATTTATTTTTAATTAAAATATATATAAATTGTATGTATATTAAAATATTGAAAAGTTAAATATCAATTTGATAAGAATAATTTACTTGATAGAATTATGATTGATTAAGTTAAAATTTTAATTTAAATAGAATATTTTAGTATTGAAAATTACAAATTGAAATTGAGTATTCAAATTAAAAAAAATCAAAGTTCAGTGCTCATATGTGCATTTAAGGTCGAAGATGAGGTAGAAGCTGACATGAAAAATATTCTATAAATATTCTTCAGTCGGTGACCACGTCAGCACTTTACCCCCAGGTGACTGGTGGTTGATACTTAAATTAAAGTTCCGGTACCAAAAGGATACAAATTAAAGTTCAACACCCAAAATGAAACAAATCGAAAGTAGGGTGACCATGGGTGCAATTAACCTGATGGAGAAGAGAAGGAGACAGAGTGGTGGAGTACAGAGCAAAAAATATATAAAAAAAAGAGCACACATGTGATTTTTTTTTTTTAAAAAGTAAAATATTTTTTGTTATTAGGATGAGTTTTTAGGGTAAATATATAAAGAATTCAAGTTCTTATTACTTTGACTTTTTCTAGACTTTTGGAAGGTGACATAGAATAATTTAGTAAAGTTCAGGGGTGAAATTGTATATTCCGCATATTCTATTGAGTTTGAAACTTTTCTTTATAGGTATGATTAGGAACAAATAAGAAAAACTATTTCCTTCTAAAATTATGATTTTTACATGTTAGCATAAGTGTTTAGTTTGAGATTTTTCAAACTGTATAATTAGAAATAGCTAAGAAAAACCTTTTGCTTATAGAATTATTATGTTTACACGATCTATATAAAAGTTGAAGAAGGACTTAGTTTTTATGTTCTAAACTTATTTTAAATTTATTATTAAAATCTTCTTAAATTGGTTTAATTTGATCAAGCTCTAGCTCTATTTAGGCTTAGCTCCGTTACACCCATAGGGCCAGCCAAGATTACGTAAAGTGAACGCACGAGTCGTGCGGACACAATAAACAAACAAGATATGTAAAGAGTTTTAAGATTAGCTATTCGAATCAAGTCGTCAACTTAGTAGACAAAGCAAAGAGGAGACATGATGTACCTGCTTCCGCACTTGCACTCAGGATGGGTCGTGGATCAGCCCATCTTGGTGAAGGAAGAGCATCTTGTAGAGTTGCAATAGAATAAAAAACTAAAAATAAAAATAATTATTAGCACATGAAAATGTTGGCGAGTTAGAATTTATAAATTCCAAACTCACTTTTTCAATGCAAAAGAGAAAAAAATATATAACTAAGGTTACCACCCAAATAAACAAATAAGAATGAGAGTTTCTTCTTTTACGTAGAAATGTTTTTTTTTTATTCTCTTTGCACTGCACTTTACAAGAAATGAATTACAATATTTATAGTGTTCTTTTTGCTAAAAAAATCAATGGTTAAAATTCATCATAAATATAAACTATTATTTTATATACAGTAAATGATATTAAAAAAAAATCAAAAACTATATTTCAATTTTGTTATTCATTATTAGTAATGATTTCAACATTAGTGATTATGTCCAATCATCTGTTCAAACTCGGGATTAAAACTATCTGTACCATTCAAATTTTCCATGAATTCTTATAAGATATGAACCCAAATTATTGTCTAATCATTTATTTTTAATAATAAAACAAGTAAATTATTGTTTCTGAACTTGAGTTGAGTACAGGAAACACAAGTAAATTACGTGTCTAATAGCTGCACTACCATAATAGAGTAGTAGGAAAGAATCTCTTTTTGTTCAGCATGGAACCACAATCATTCAAAGTGCCATCAACAAATTCATATAAAAATTCAACCAGAAGAAGCAACAGAAAAAAGCAGAGATTTGGAAGAAGACAAAAGCCGGATTCTATGAAGTAGAGGAGAATCCTTTGTTTGTAGCTTTGCACTTTTATACTAATAAAGTTTTCGAGGGAGAGGGAGGGGCCTTCAATTCATTCACTATCCTTTGATTTGCACATGATTTTCAAAAAACAGACTTCTAGTGTACTTGAACTTACTTAAGGGGTTCTTTTGTAAAATAAAAACACAATTGCCGTTACTAATTCACGTGACTTACGTGTAGTTCTCTGACACTTGTAAAAACCGCTTTTGCTCATTTCTCAGAGACTCGAAGAAAAGAAAAGGAAAAGAAAACCATGGCTCAGTCTTCAGAGAGACTATGGCGTTTAAGCTTCCTATTCACTCCCTTCATTTTTTGCTTTTAGCCCTCCTTTTCTCTAATGGGTTTTCTTTTTGAGTTTCTTTCTTTCAGTTTTTGTCTGTAAAAACCCTTTTTTTTTTTCCTCTGATATGAAGTATGGCGTTTAAGTGTCTGCTTCTTTGCCTCTTTGTGCTTATCCAGCCCTTCGTTTCACTTCCCAAGTCCATAACACAGCAAAATGAGCATAACCCAGATAAAGGAAACCTCCTGTCTTTTAAAGCCTCGCTTAAAAATCCAAGCTTGCTTTCTTCATGGAACCAGTCAGGCCCTTATTGCAACTGGGTTGGTGTTGGTTGTGAACGAGGTCGAGTTACCTCACTCATCCTCCCTAGTCTGTTGCTAAAAGGTCGTCTTCCCCCTTCTCTTTTCTCTCTCTCGAGCCTCACTGTCCTCGACTTATCTAAAAATCTATTCTCTGATGAGATTCCGCCGGAGATTTTGGCTCTTAAACGCTTGAAACAGCTTTGTCTAGGAGACAATCAGTTATCAGGGGTGCTCCCGAGTCAACTCGGTTACTTGACTCAGCTTCAAGTCCTCAAGCTCGGTCACAATTATTTTACTGGAAAAATACCACCTGAGTTTGGGAAGTTAACCCATCTTGATACTCTTGATCTCTCTGGCAATGCGCTTGCTGGTACAGTTCCGAGTCAAATCGGCGAGATGGCCCAGTTGCGATTCCTGGACTTGGGGAACAACCTTTTGTCAGGTTCTCTACCTTTAACGTTTTTCAATAATCTCGAGTCTTTAACTTCTTTGGATATATCAAACAACTCATTCTCAGGTGTGATTCCGCCAGAAATAGGTAATCTCACATGTCTTACTGACCTCTACATTGGCATTAATTCGTTTTCTGGTCATCTACCCCCAGAAATTGGTTCCCTTTCAAAGCTTGAAAATTTCTTTGCACCTCATTGTTTGATATCAGGACCCCTGCCTGAGCAAATATCTAATTTAAAGTCATTGAGTAAACTTGACCTTTCTCATAACCCACTGAAGTGTTCAATCCCAAAGTCTATTGGAAAGTTGCAGAATTTGAGTATTCTGAATCTTGCGTACTCTGAGATTGATGGGTCTATACCTGGTGAGCTTGGAAATTGCAAGAATTTGAAGACTTTAATGCTTTCTTTCAATTCGCTTTCTGGGTCTTTACCTGAAGAGCTTTCTCAGTTACCCATGTTTACGTTTTCTGCTGAGAAGAATCATCTCTCTGGGCCATTGCCATCCTGGCTTGGGAGATGGAAGCAAATGGAGGGGCTTTTTCTCTCGAGTAACAATTTTTCAGCGAAGTTACCACCTGAAATTGGGAATTGTTCATCTCTAAAGCATATCGGTCTAAGCAATAATCTTTTGTCTGGGAAGATACCAAGAGAGCTCTGTAATGCTGCATCACTTATGGAGATTAATCTTGATGGGAACTTCTTTTCTGGCACTATTGACGATGTGTTTGTGAAGTGCACAAACTTGACCCAGTTGGTTTTACTTGATAATCAGATTAGTGGCTCTATACCAGACTACTTGGCAAATCTTCCTTTGATGCTTCTTGATCTTGATTCCAACAATTTCACAGGTACAATACCTGTGAGTCTATGGAAATCCACCAACTTGATGGAATTCTCTGCTTCAAATAATTTGCTGGAGGGCTCTCTGCCCATGGAGATTGGAAATGCTGTTGAATTGCAGAGGCTAGTACTTGGCAGCAATCAGTTGAAGGGGACTATCCCTAAGGAGATTGGCAATCTCACTGCCCTTTCTGTTCTTAACTTGAATTCTAATCTCCTGGAAGGGAATATTCCCGTTGAGCTTGGAGATTGCATAGCGTTAACCACTTTGGACCTTGGAAATAACAGGCTGAATGGGACAATTCCGGAGACGCTTGTAGATTTGGTCGGGTTGCAATGTTTGGTTCTTTCTCACAATAACTTATCTGGGTCCATTCCTTCAAAGCCTTCTTTCTATTTTCGTGAGGCTAATATACCTGACTCGAGCTTTCTTCAACACCATGGCGTGTTTGATTTGTCTCATAATATGTTGTCTGGTTCAATACCTGAGGAATTGGGGAACCTTGTGGTCATAGTTGATCTCCTCCTCAGCAATAACATGCTTTCTGGTGCAATTCCAGGATCCCTTTCTAGGTTAACAAATCTTACGACCTTGGATTTGTCTGGAAATATTTTGAATGGTCGTATTCCATCCGAGTTCGGTCACTCTTCCAAGCTTCAGGGTCTATATCTGGGGAAAAATGAGCTCTCAGGTACCATCCCTGAATGTTTAGATGGCTTGGGTAGTTTAGTGAAGCTCAACTTGACGGGTAATAAGTTATATGGACCGATTCCTCTTAATTTTGGCAATTTAAAAGAACTTACTCACTTGGATTTAAGCAATAATGCGCTTGTGGGTCCTCTGCCTTCATCTCTGTCACAAATGCTAAATCTCGTGGGGCTTTATGTACAGCAGAACAGGCTTTCTGGTCCCATGGATGAGCTCTTGTCCAATTCTATGGCATGGAGGATAGAAACAATGAATTTGAGCAACAATTTCTTTAATGGTATCTTGCCACGATCATTGGGCAATCTCTCGTATTTGACATACTTGGATCTTCACGGAAATAAGTTCACAGGCGAGATTCCTTCAGAGCTTGGGAACCTGATGCAGCTTGAATATTTGGATCTTTCAGAGAATATGTTATCAGGGCAGATTCCAGATAAAATATGCACGGTGAATATGTTGTACCTGAATTTTGCAGAAAATAGTTTGGAAGGGCCTGTACCTAGAAGTGGCATTTGCCTAAACCTCTCAAGAATTTCTCTTGCTGGCAACAAAGATCTGTGTGGGAGGATTACAGGTTCAGATTGTAGGCTCAGAAGCTTTGGCAGATTTGCTTTGCTAAATGCCTGGGGACTTGCGGGGATTGCTGTTGTGTGCATGATTATCATTCTTGGCATGGCCTTTGCACTACGAAGGTGGAGTAACAGAGGCAGCAGACAGGGTGATCCCGAGGAGATTGAAGAAAGCAAATTAAGCAGTTTCATTGATCCCAATCTCTATTACTTGAACAGCAGCAGGTCGAAGGAGCCTTTGAGCATCAACATAGCTATATTTGAGCAGCCCTTACTTAAAATAACCATGGTTGATATTCTTGAAGCTACCAATAACTTCTGCAAGACAAACATCATTGGAGATGGAGGTTTTGGTACAGTGTACAAGGGTGTGCTGCCTGATGGGAAAACAGTTGCTGTTAAGAAGCTGAGTGAAGCGAAGACGCAGGGCAACCGTGAATTTTTAGCTGAAATGGAAACCTTGGGCAAGGTAAAGCACCAGAATCTAGTCCCTTTGCTTGGGTACTGCTCTTTTTGTGAGGAAAAATTTCTGGTTTACGAGTATATGGTGAACGGAAGTTTGGATTTTTGGCTAAGAAATCGCAGTGGGGCGCTTGAAATCCTTGATTGGACCAAACGCTTCAAGATTGCAATTGGTTCTGCGCATGGACTAGCTTTTCTTCACCATGGATTCACCCCTCACATTATTCATAGGGACGTCAAGGCCAGCAACATCCTACTCGATGAAGATTTTGAGCCAAAAGTGGCTGACTTTGGGCTGGCCAGGTTGGTGAGTGCCTATGAGAGTCATGTCAGCACAGAAATTGCTGGAACTTTTGGCTACATTCCACCGGAGTATGGACAGAGCGGGAGGTCCACCACAAGAGGAGATGTTTACAGTTTTGGTGTGATTTTGCTGGAACTGGTGACCGTGAAAGAGCCAACTGGGCCGGATTTCAAAGAAGTGGAAGGTGGGAATTTGGTTGGCTGGGTGTTTCAAAAGACGAAAAAGGGGCAGGCTGCAGATGTTCTTGATCCAACAGTTCTGAATGCGGACTCAAAGCAGCAGATGCTTGGAGTTCTTAAGATTGCTTCCAAATGCTTGTGTGATAATCCTGCTAAGAGGCCTACTATGCTTGAAGTATTGAAGTTGTTGAAAGGGATTAAAGAAGAAAGGATGTAGAGTTAAGGGCCTGTATGATGTTGTAGCTGTAGTAAACCCGTAGTGTTTGAAACTTAATTTTCCTTTGCTAATCTAATCTTTTGTATGTAACTTAGTATCGGGCGGTGAAAATGTGAGTTGTGACTGTGCAGTTGAAGAAGTGATTAAGGACCCATGGCTGTAAGAAAGCCTGCCCATATTATGTCATCCTTACAAAGAAAAATGGCTGAGGCCCAATTTCACTAGGAGGCTTCTCCAATCAATCCTTCAAATTTAGCAGCCGAATGAGAACAAAGGGGATTAAAGAAAAAGATGAACTGAATATTCAAAGGCGTGTAATGTAGGAGAGTCGAGGTCTGTGGAAGACTAATATTAGTTCATTATTACTCTCTTTAATAGGAAAATAAGAAATAAAAAAGGATAATGATTTGTGTGAAGGTCTTTGTCTTTAAGTAAAATCCTATCATCGTTTCCATGTAAAATGTAAAATTAATACTGCTGACAGGACAGTACAGCCCTCTTTGAAATGAAGCCGAAAAGCGTGCTTCAACTGTTAATTTCAAGTAACGTAATCACAACCCTTTGAATTTTGGTCGATGTTCTATTATCATTTTATTATTATTATAAAGCTGCCATTACTTGCGTGCATTTTCTAACAAGCCAATTTGATACAACTCTTTAATTTATATAATACAGCTACAGCCAATTTTTTTTCTTTTTTGAAGAAAGCTACAACCAAATTAAAAAGAAAAAAAAAATGTCCTTATTTTATTAGTTTATCAAAACACTACAAAACTTGACTTCTTCAACCATCCTATCTATTTTCTATCCTGTGATTTTTATTTTTTTATTTTTTTAATTTGGGGCGATGAGTTCTTCAAGTTCACTTTTAGGGGTGAACCAAACCGAACTAAGTTGAACTTTTAAAAATTCAGATTTGACGCATTTAAAAATTAACAAATTTGAACCGAATTCGAACTTTCAAAAGTCTTGTTCAAATTCGGTTCAAATTCATTTTTGACGAGCTTGAAGAGTCCGATCCAAACTCGTGAGCTAGATGAGCTCAACAATATATTTTTATAATTAGACATTATATTATTTTATAACATCAAACTACAAATTTTTGTAACATTAAAATTATGTAGTTTTAATTTCAAATAGAATATTACTTAATATTATATTTGTATTGAAAATTTATTATTTGGTATTAAAATATTATTTTATTTCATTTAAAATTAATTATAAAACCACGTAATTTATAGATTAGAGAAATACGTTAAGGGATTTATTTATGCTTACATCAAAATTAAAAAATATGTAGTTTTAATTTAAAATTATATAATTTTACAATAATATAATACAAATTAAATTATAATTTATAATTTATATTATATTTATCTATTACTTTAAATTTTCATTATTTAATATTAATACTTATATATTACTTTAAAATACAAACACTGCTTAATTTTTATTTATCGAACAAATTTATTATTTAATAAATATTTAATTAGTATTATATAATATTTATTTATTATAATATTAATGTTAATCTACATGCAAAAAATTATATAATATTATCATGAGTACTTATTATTATCATATGTAATATTTTATATTAATTACTACTAATTTAATTAGAATTGTCTTAATATAAAATTAGTGTTATATAATATTGACTTACTAAATTAAAAGATATTTATTAAATATTAATATTTAAATTAAATTATACATATTTAATACTACCACCTAATATAATGAGTCTGTCCATAAGTCTATAAACAAGCTTTTAAATGAGTATGCTCGTGAGCTGACTCACGAATTGACAAATAAATATGTTCACGAGTTTTAACCACTCGAACTTAAGAAAGTTCGGGCTCAGCTCGTTTACCTTACGAGCCTTGAAATGAAATTTGAGTTTAGCTCACTTAACTTAACAAACAAACTCAAATGAACTTTTTTCAAACCGAGCTCTGAATAAATCACGAACCATTCAGCTCGGTTACAACCCTAGCAGGTTGAAGGTAAAACTTTCAAAAGTTAAATACTAATGAGTAATCTTATATGGATGAAGTGTACTCTATATATATATACACACATACAAAGGAGGGGGAAAATAAATAAAATTATAAAAAAATATTGACTCATTATTATATAAAAATTGGATAATTTAGTCATTTACTAATAAAAATAAATTAAATTAATTGAAATGTAATTTTAATTTAATTGACAGTAAATTTCTTACTCTAATTAGGTTAACTTTTATTTTATCTCTAATAAAAATTAAATTAATTAAAATATAATTATAATTTAATTGAAAATATGTTTCCTATTCTAATTAGGTTAACTTTTATTTTGTCTCTAAAAATTTAAATTAATTAAATTTTTAGTAGTAATTTTGTTAATAATATATATTTTTTTCTATTTTAATTAGATCTACTTATACTGTATCTAATATAAATCAAATTAGAGTTAAAATTTAATTAATTAATCTTTATCATTTATTTATTAGCTGAAATAAAAAATTTAATTAAATTATTTTTTGAGTAAATAAAAGTATTAGTATTAAAAATATTGAAGAAATTAAAATAAAAAATTTAGTAAAATTGTTATAAATTATAAATTTAATGCGGTTGTAATACTTAAATTTTTATATAAAAATAAATTTTTA